>MJUU01065664.1:37238-49504 GCA_002080025.1 Modiolus philippinarum | reverse complement strand
AACTTTTATACTCTGCTGGAAGTGCTATAATTTTCTATAAAAAGCGTTTAAAAATTACAATTTTGCTACCACGGGGATATGGTCTCATATCCCCTGTCAAGGTAACCAATCAAATTGCAGGATTTACCTGGATATTTCACTTCAGCAGAATATAATATATAATCCCCAAGATATGAAATGCTTCTGAATTACATGTTTATGGAGAATTCTCTCTGTGTCTATGGTGATTTTGAAGAGATTTACACACCCTATTCCTAAGAGTTTTAATGTAGTATTAAATATACCTGCGAAAAAATTGTAATCTTAGATAATTCTTAATCAAGATCAGAGCAGAAATCTATTTAAAGACCTGACAGACACTAAAGCCATAGCTATTTTTTTAGAGTATATAAAAACTAAGTGACTTAGCTGTCATAATACAGTCGACAGTTGCAACTTGATTCATTATGTCGCCCCAGACATAGTCGGGAAGACATATTGTTTCTCCTCCAATTCTTTACTATTATCATTATCCTTTCTTTATTATTCCAGCCAACATTTGTCCGGTCAATTACTCCATGATGAATGATCATAACTTCATGAAACTTGGCACAAAGTTGGATCACCATTTTCAAAATGACTGCCATTTCCAAGATGGCCGCCAGAATGTACAAATTTTAACTTTGTCAGATTTCAAGGAAAATTGATTTCTAGATAGATTCTGACACTGCGAACAAGATGGAATCATCAAATTGGCTGTCAGAGGCAACATCAGCTACTGCTTGCAATTGCAAATCTAGTTTTAAATGCTGTTTATCTATTGCAGTCAAGGATTCACTGAAATGTCAAAGTTAAATTATCTCCCTTGCATGGTGTCTGACAATAATTATATTCCTTCATGCAAATCTGCATAAGGTGTCATAAATTAGTTTCATTAAAATCTTAAAAATGCTTTTAAGTGGGGAAAATTTTTGACAGACAGTCACAGACAGGGTGAATCCTATATAAACCCTAAACTTTGTTAATTAAAATGCACTTTTATAGTTATTATCATATTTTTCTTCATAATTAACATATATTTGCTTGTGAATTTAAGTGCATATAATAAGAATTGCAAATCCAATTTTCAGCTTGTCTTTCTGCTAAAAACAATTTCTCATTAACTTGCAACAAACTTCACCAGCTGCTGTTAATTTCTATGTAAATTTCAGTCGCTTTGAAAAGGGGTATATCATCAGATATCAAACAGATACGATTAAAATTAAAGTTTATTGATCATTTTAAGTAACCAGCTGGATTGCAAATAAAAAGCACCTTTGATCTAACATCTCAAAACTACTTAGTGTTTCGAAATTTAAAATTGCTTTTTAAATTAAATCTATATTTGAAAAGTCCTAATCCACCAAAAATGTGTCAGCATTTTGGAAATCAACTTGAAACCAATTGAGCCCTGGCAATATTTAAGAATTGAATGCAATATTTTGTTAGTTTTATTGGAGTGTAAAAGCATGGACAGTAGCACATTTTGAATGAAGTGCGCTAGCATTTCATGTGAAAAAATTGTGCTACGTTGAGCGGAGTTCATTGCTTGATGTCGAGCAACGTTACATCCATGTTTATTATGTCATGAATGCGGGATCGCCAACAAACATAAAATGAAGTGGCAAAGTATTCTTACAATTGTTGTCAACCACAGGGCACTCATCAAGTCAATAGTAAGAAAACTTGGCATAATTAAATTATGAGATGTAGGCACTATAATCATGTGGTCAGAATAATAACTTTGAAAACACAAAAATGTAAAATGCCAAAATTTGAAATTATGATAGTGCGTACATATGAGAAATTCTCTTGGGAACAAGTACACCATAACTGAAATGCATCTAGAGCATACATCATACATTGCTGAGCTATTTGAGTCAATTTTATACCTGCTACTTTGTACACTCCGTCAAATAAACATCACAACCCTTTCCCTTTCACGTCACTATGCCTTTCCATTAACACAGGAAATTCCTCAATCCAACTAAAAAATTCCTGTTAACACATAATAGTTATTTGTTTTTTCATTGACGATTCATTATTCTTCAATTTAATTCTATTTGCTGTACACTCGATAGTAATTTTGTTAAATGTACACCTGGGTATTGTAATAAATGACACGAAAATCATTTATAGAGTGCTTAGACATGGACAATTCTACAAATTCAATCTTAAAAAGAATCCATAATAGTGTTGTCTAGCAACCATTTTATTTCTTTTTTGAACAAATCTCGTCAGACAGACACAATTACAAAAGTAGGTATTATAATGGTATATTGTATATGGATTCTACAAAGAATCTGAAGACATCGGATGAAGACCCTGGTAATTGTAAGCAATCGAGAAGTAATCTTGGCTTTGGCCATTATTACACATAAATTCTGAATGAAACCTGCTATATTTTGTTAAATTATCAGATTTCGTCTTTTAGCATCAATATTTTCTGACAAATTTCCAAAAAGGTCAGATTTGCAAGCAATTTCAGGTCTTTTGTGAATCCAGAGGGATCGAGCATCGGGGTGTTGAGAAATCTCAGATTACCTAAAGGTGAAATTTTAATATTTCTCTGACATGCAAGTAAGAGAACCACAGTGTCTGAGATTTCTAAATCTTGAAGCTTCATTTCTGCAACATTTTTAATCATTAAAATGCAATTTATTTACTATCAAATGGTACCTGACATCTGACTTTTTTACAGGAACATAGACAAATTTCAGTAGTATAACAGGTAAAGGGGTGGGGGAACTTATCTGAACTAGTCTTCATACAGAAAATAAGGACCTTATATAAGAAGGGAGATAATTTATGATAATCTGGCAGGAAATAACAGAGGAAAGTATACATTAGCTCTACTCCCTTTTTCATTCCTGTAGGTCCCCACCATTAAATCCAAGTTTGATCAGAAGAAAGTTTATACAACATAATACTGTTAGACTAGATTCTGTAAGTTTCATAATTGACCAACTTTCGATGTAACATTACGTAACACAGAAGTCCCTAAATTCTGTCATATGTCTAGCTCACTTGTAAATCTTGAAAATCAAATTCCAATAATTTATCATATACCAAATATATCTTCATGAAGCACTACAACTGCTACTGTCTGTCAAAGGGAGATAATTATTAACTGCCATGATGCAAAAAAAAAAAAAAAAAAAAAACCCNAAATATTAGAGACACACTTTTTTTTTTATCATGGGTTCTTCAGACATTGACCATGATGGTTCATTCTGAGTGTCACAGATATTCATTGCTTTTAAATGGAACATCTCTCCTTCAGGTAATTTTTGGCAAACATCAATAGTTCAAATACAGCAAATTTTTGACATAAATACAGTTGTTTTTTGGTTTTTTTTGCAGATATTTCTTTAAATTAAATAACAGTCACCTCCACTTTGGATATGTCATTGGATGTGGTGGATAATCATATTTTAACACCACTATGTACAACAGACCCTTTCACGATAATTTTGCACATGCGCTCATATGCCTTTGAGTGGATAAAATGCAACGTCAGAATATATGTGACGTCTTAATTAATTGTTCTACGACGTCATTTTTGTGGGAACTGTTTGTATTTTCCACTCAAAATCACAGGAACGCAGTTATCGTGAAAGGGTCTATAGGGTTTGCAAGTTTCATTAAATTTAGAAACTTTGAGGTACATAAACTTATTTGCAGTTGCATGTTGTATGGAAATAAACAAATAAACCATAATTTAAATCTTACAATAGTATTGGCCCTAACCACTTACGATAATAGAGTTTGCAGTGCTTATAAAATATTTTTATTTTTATTTCTATTTGCCATTTGTTGGTGTGACATGCTTTCGAAATTCAATTTCCTCATGTTATCTTTGTGTCACATGATGGAAATTACAGGACCCTAAAGTACCCTTGTACACACCAACATTTTAATGACCTTGACCTATATTTAACACCCTAGTAAACTTAAATTGTACCATTCTATTCACTAACATTTTNGACATTGACCATGATGGTTCATTCTGAGTGTCACAGATATTCATTGCTTTTAAATGGAACATCTCTCCTTCAGGTAATTTTTGGCAAACATCAATAGTTCAAATACAGCAAATTTTTGACATAAATACAGTTTTTTGGGTTTTTTTTGCAGATATTTCTTTAAATCAAACTAGACATCGGAGAGATGGCAGCCATCTCTGTGGGCCCCGCTGTATAATATGTGCAAATTTAAGTGTGTGTGGACACAATACAGGTGTGGACACAGTACAAGTGTGGACACTTCACAAGTATGGACACCATCATATTATCAAGATATCAACAGAATGTAAGCAATAATCTGACCTTGAAGATAAAGGTCAAGGTCAAGGTTCATGACACATCGTCTTGAAGTGATCTATCTACATGCAAAATATCAAAAGCCTATCTCAAAAGACAAAAAAGATATAGCCAAGACACAACTTGTGTTCATGACACATCGTCTTGAAGTGTTCTATCTACATGCAAAATATCAAAAGCCTATCTCAAAAGACAAAAAAGTTATAGCCCGGACACCACTTGTGTTCATGACACATCGTCTTGAAGTGATCTATCTACATGCAAAATATCAAAAGCCTATCTCAAAAGACAAAAAAGTTATAGCCCGGACACGACTTTGTTACGGACGGACGGACGGATGCACGGACGGACAGAGTGATGACTATAGGGCGTCCGCCACATAGTGGCGGGGCCCTAATAACAGTCACCTCCACTTTGGATATGTCATTGGATGTGGTGGATAATCATATTTTAACACCACTATGTACAATAGACCCTTTCACGATAACTGCAGCCCTCAATTTTGCACATGCGCTCATGTATGCCTTTGAGTGGATAAAATGCAACGTCAGAATATATGTGATGTCTTAATTAATTGTTCTACGACGTCATTTTTGTGGGAACTGTTTGTATTTTCCACTCAAAATCACAGGAACACAGTTATCGTGAAAGGGTCTATAGGGTTTGCAAGTTTCATTAAATTTAGAAGCTTCGAGGTACATAAACTTACTCTGCAGTTGCATGTTGTATGGAAATAAACAAATAAACCATAATTTAAATCTTACAATAGTATTGGCCCAAACCACTTACGATAATAGAGTTTGCAGTGCATATAAAATATTTTTATTTTTATTTCTATTTGCCATTTGTTGGTGTGACATGCTTCCGAAATTCAATTTCCTCATGTCATCTTTGTGTCACATGATGGAAATTACAGGACCCTAAAGTACCCTTGTACACACCAACATTTTAATGACCTTGACCTATATTTAACACCCTAGTAAACTTAAATTGTACCATTCTATTCACTAACATTTTCGTGACCTTGACCTATATATAACACCCTTGTAAGCATAAATTGTACCATTCTATTCACTAACATTTCTGTGACCTTGACCTATATTTAACATCCTAGTCAACTTAAATTGTACCATTCTATTAACTTACATTTCTGTGACCTATACTTAACACCCATTTAAACTCAAATTCCCAAGTGTTTTTGTCACCTTGACCTATATTTAACACCCTAGTAAACTTAAATAGTACCATTCTATTCACTAACATTTTTGCGACCTTGTCCTATAACTAACACCTATAAAACTTAAATAGTATCATTCTATTCACCAACATTTCTCTGTGACCTTGACATATACTAAACACCATATTAAACTCAAATATTTTACAGCAGATTACATGTTGTTGTTGTGTTTTTATTTTTTTTGTTTTTTTGTTTTGTTTTTTTTTCACATGACATTTCTTCATACGATCACCTTAATAAATTAGTACATGTAGTATGACCTTGAACTAAATATTAAGCAAGAATGATATACTAGTAGGTTAAATGAAAATTACCAACTGGCCTGCTCACAGGAATAAAATGGTGATTGAGTCTGTTGAAGGCTTTTACAAGAGTTCAATAACTTAATGACATAACCTTGGCAGAAAATTTTTGTTGTCTCTTATCAAATTTACACTGCAATTAAGCCTTAAAAAGCATTTTATGGTTGACATGATTAAGAATTTATCAGAAAAGGCCCTAAATTTTAATGCCCTTCAATTTTAATTAAATCATTTGATGCATTATATAATTAAGGTTCAAGAGTTAGAAAATCCATACCGGGATTTGTCACTTGAACACATCATTTTGAAGAAAAAAGTGTTAAATTTTCCATTTTAATAGCAGATGACATCATTCTAACTTCATTTGAAAACGGATCACTTCCTAATGCGTCAAAAATATAGTATGTCAACACTGTTACCAGATAAAAATGATGAAGATGAGAAATTTCATTTCCTAAAGGCATCTAAGTTACGACAAAAATAGCAAATGATCTCAAAATAGAAAACATTAATTCTGCTATCATGCAATTTGAAAATAAACAATGTAAACAAAAACACTAATAGATGCTGATCACATTTCGATGTCAGGTATTTTTTTGATGATTGATTTGATTGGCTGTCTTTTTCATCTATCAGGGGAAATATCTCTAAAAAAATAAGTCTTAACCCTTTCTTTCCTGATTACGGCTCCAGTCGTAGTTTGAATAAAACCTGCATAAATGTCCAGTAGGGCGCACCATAGATCTGAATTCAAATTCTTTTGTTATATTTCTTCAGATGACAAGCCTGTTACTTTCAAAAGTTTCATAGAAAGAGGTTATAATTACATGTTTCCTAGAAATTACGGCCACTAAACTGACGTTTGGCTTAGATAGACTTGAAATTCTCTGAAATTTTAGGGGGGTGGGTAACAGAAAACGAGACTTCAGACATGAAAGAAACCTGAATCTCAAAACATTTTAGCATTATATTACACGTAGATAAATAAAGGATGCAGAAATAATACACAAGAATGAAAAAAAAATGCAATCTGGGGGTAACTTGGGCCCTATCAAGCTGAAAAATCACAAAATTAGCATTTTTGACCCTACCGGCTTTCCATAAACATCTCTAGCCAGTGTTATCTTTGACTAATCGGAGCCACTAATCTAAAAGAGGTCACATGACAATAATACTAGCTACTGATAAGAAAGTTAGCATACCTGACCTTACTTCAGGACTTCCAGGTTGACTTTAAAAGGTAAAAATTGTCAAAAAAAAATGCCTTTTCTGCAGGGGGTGTATAAAAATCTCAATTTTCTCTATTATCGAATATAATCTACATAAATTTTAAGAATTGCTGTCAGTTATGGTGTATATAGCAATATAGCTTTTTTGGAGGCTTAACATCACACTTGCTTATTTTTAATCAACTATCTAGAGTTGTAATCAAGAGCTTAAAATCACACTGCTCTGCATAAAAATACATGCAAATATGAACAAGATGTGTTTTGTGAAACACTTATGCCCCCGAGAAGTAGTAAAGAAGAAACATTTAGTAACTTTGAACAATGAATGTCCTTCTGACAAAATAATTTGTAGAAATAAATTCTGGTATCAACTGAAAAGTTTAATAACATCAAATGATGATTGCAATTTGTATGCAAACAAAGAAGTCACCCAAATGAACCCCTCCAATCATTATCCAAGCATTATTAAGAAAACAATTTTCACCCCCCCCTTTTTTTGAAACATTTATAGTCAACTCATTGTGTTCTGTCTATCAGTGTTATCACTACTTTGATTATACCAGGGATCGTCAATACTGGTTCCCAATAGTGGAGGAATACATAGATGAGAAGAAATGAAATAATAGATATTTTTAGTAACATCCCTCATCATTGATATAATACAAATATAAATACCTGTAAAATGAAAGTGAATAAATGAACAAAATATGAAGAATGATTTAAACAATTTTTTTTACAAAAAAATTTTATAGATATCAAGAAACATTTCACCATAAATGAGTTTAATTTCTATAAATATAAAATAAAACAAAATATAATTTCTTTTTTCATGTGAAATTTTACCGGACGGTCACTTGCCAAGGTCAAGGTCACAAGGTCAAATATTCTGGTACCAACTGAAAGGTCTCTCCACAAGCAATGCACATGCAAACTATGAAAGCCCTATCACTTACCATTCAAAAGATATGTTTTTATGCAGTTGTTCACAGGCCAAGGTCAAGGTCACAAGGTCAACTATTCTGGTACCAATTAAAAGGTCTTGCCACAAGGAATGCACATGCAAAATATGAAAGCCATATCACTTACCATTCAAAAGATATATCCAATGTTAAAGTTTATTATTTTTTTCAAAAAGTCCATCACATATCAAGGTCAAGGTCACGAGGTCCAAATTTTGGTATCGTTTGAAAGGTCTTGCCACAAGGAATACACATGCAAAATATGAGATCCCTATCACTTACCATTCAAAAGATATACCCTATGTTAAAGTTTTTTGTGGACAAACAGACAGACAGACCAAAAACTATATGCCCCCCCCAATCTTCAATTCACGGAGGCATAAAAAGAAAGGAAATGGGGCAAATGTCAAGGAGACAACATCCCATATCCAGGCTAAAACCCAAAACAAAAAATCTAGGGGTCACCGAACGGTCTTAACACAGTGAGGAACCTCACACCATATATCAATGTTCAATTTGGGTTCAAACTTTGAACATATATGTAGCTATTGCCTATTTTCATGAAAAAATAATTATTTGCATATTTTTTATTATAAACCAAAATGTTTCATGAATTGCAAGATCTTCATTTCCACAATTTTCCATATGAATGAAAACTGATATTTCATTCATTGAAATAAATGTCATTCATAATTATAGTATATGTAAACATCTGTGATCCCTTACTAATTTTTCATTGTAAAACACATATGTATACTCATCTTACATTATCTGTGAAACATATTTACTTTGATTCATGAAGTACAAAGGAATCCTTCAGTACTGTTGAACTTCAATCACTTCAAACTGCAGTGGCTCAAACACCAGGCCATAATAAAAAAAAGTTTTGTTTCCCCTTACCTGACCTTACCTAATAATGTTGAGTAGATAGGTAGGAAGAATTTTTTTTAAATTTTTACTAAAAAGAGTTTAGAAATAACTGTTTTTTATCCAAATTTGAGTAAAAAAAAAATTGTTCTGAAAAGTCAATAAAATCATTTGAGTAGGGCCATTTTTTTAGGGTTGGTAGGGTAAGGGGAAACAAACAATATTTTAATTTTGGCCCCATGGGGGTCTGGAAAATGTCTTGCTGCTAAGTTGACATCAGGATCTTGTGGACCGCTATGAGATACCAATCATACCGTATAAATGGTTATTTTTGCCAGGACTTAATTTTCGCTTATATGTGACCAATCTGAAGTCGCGAAAAATTGCTTACCATGAAATATAATTTCAATGAGTCTTTATACAGTTAAATGGTAAGCAATCGTGAAAATTTGAGTCCTTTAAAAATATTAAACTCCAGCAATTTGGAAAGAAATCGTGAAATTTGCATCCTGCGAAAAATAACCACTTGTACGGTATCTGATTTCCAGATGACAGTAGATCCTTCCCTTTTAAAGCTTAAGATTGATGTTTCCTCTACTGGATTTGACATGTTTTACATGACAGGTGTCTTGTATGAAGCAGGAGATGCTTACTCTACCAGATCACTTGGACTCACCCATGACTTTTTTTGTGGGGTCTGTATTGTTCATTTTTGTATGTGTGTGTCTTCATTTTTCTTTCCTGTGCTGTACTCATATTATGTCTTTGTTTCTTTGTTTTCCAATGTTGCCAATGTCCTTGGATTATTTGTTTTAGATTGATGGTTCTGTTCTCACTTACTTTATCCCTGACAGCTCAAAAACCTTACATACAAACTGTTTAATTCTGTCCCTTTGCCGTTAGAGACATCAAAGTTCAACTGCATACCTATATTCAAGTCTCGCAATTCATTTAACAGGTACATACAACACTTAGAAATTACATACTCAAATGAACTTTTGGCTTCTCTAAATGAAAAATAGTAATGGTGGATTACATGATACCCCGCCACGTTTCACAAAATTTCGAGTATCAAGGGGCATAACTCCAGAGCCCCTTGGACCTCTGAACCCATATTCGAACTCGACCTGAGTTTTGTGGTGAACAAGCTACATACCAAGTTTGCAGACTGTATGTTATTCCGTTCAAAAGTTATCAGTCTGAAACCTTCGGGGGATGGACAGACGGACGGACGGACGGACGGACAGACAGACGGACACAGGACTGAGGGTATCACATAATACCACGCCACTACGTGTGGCGGGGTATAAAAACCATCTAGCTCCTGCTATGCATTCAATATTGTTCATGCAAAAAATTATTTATTTCATAGTATTCATCTTTGATGACCAAAGTCAAGTAATCTTAAAGTAGCTTGTAAAGAATGTCGATCCTGCAAGACTTCTGGACTTCTCAATATGTCTGCAATATATAAGCAAGTCCTGCGAGGCTTCTGGACTTTTCAATATGTCTGACATTATTATAACTAAGTCCTGTGAGGCTTCTGGTCTTTTCAATATGTCTGTCATTATTATAACTAAGTCATGTGAGGCTTCTGAACTTTTCAATATGTCTGCCATTATTATAACTAAGTCATGCGAGGCTTCTGGACTTTTCAATATGTCTGCCATTATTATAACTAAGTCCTGCAAGGCTTCTGGACTTTTCAATATGTCTGCCAATAACTAAGTCCTGCAAGGCTTCTGGACTTTTCAATATGTCTGCCATATATAACTAAGTCCTGTAAGGCTTCTGGACTTTTCAATATGTCTGCCATATATAACTATGTCCTGCAAGGCTTCTGGACTTTTCAATATGTCTGCCATATATAACTAAGTCCTGCAAGGCTTCTGGACTTTTCAATATGTCTACCATTATTATAACTAAGTCATGCGAGGCTTCTGGACTTTTCAATATGTCTGCCATTATTATAACTAAGTCCTGCAAGGCTTCTGGACTTTTCAATATGTCTGCCATATATAACTAAGTCCTGCAAGGCTTCTGGACTTTTCAATATGTCTGCCATTATCATAACTAAGTCATGCAAGGCTTCTGGACTTTTCAATATGTCTGCCATATATAACTAAGTCCTGCAAGGCTTCTGGACTTTTTGATGTGTCTGCCATGTATAACTAATTTGGCAGGTTGATTCTTATGCGATAAATTGGTAGGTAATTTTCTGATACAGGGGAGATAACTGTATGAAATACGAAGTAAGTTACAGCATTTATTCACTTCAGGGGATGTCAACATTTGGTTAACATGGTTAATTAGGTCTGACCTAAGGACACCACTGCCTTCAGCATGGATATTATTGAATATATATTAATTAATGTTTCCATAATCTTTCTACTACAGAAATATGTATGTGTGGGTTACATAGAATTATGACAAATGAACATTTATCAATTATTGTTAACTGTCACGAAGGAGTTAAACAATGCCTTGTTTGAATTTCATAAGAGTTCGTCAATATTGCCTAAGTGATGTATTCTAACGTATTGACATAAAAATTCCACAACAGTATTGCACTTTTATCCAATACATTGGAACATTTATAAATAGAATGAAAACAAAATCATGAAAGAGCAGGTTATGATAATTAATTTTCCTCTGATATAAATTAAAATAATCGATTGGGTTTTCTATTGTATCAAATAAGTTTTGAATATCCAGTGTGACAAAACTGCCTCAAGTTTGCAAAGTCACAGAAAATGTAAAATCTATAAAGACTCACTTTTTTTTAAGTACAAAAGCATATAGTACAATATAGATATTCCAGAGCATTCTGAGAAAGACTTGGATTCTTATAATCACAAGATTGCAGGAATCAAACTTATTTTCTACACAAAAATTAAACCCTACAATTTCAAGGAACTTCATGGGATATATTTTTCTAAGTTTCAAAGTGTCATATTTTAATAATTCATACCATTTTTTACTCTTTTTGGAAATGGGATTTAAGGTTATTATGAATTTTAATCTTTGATTTGTATTTTTCCATAAAATAAAAGGATGATATGCCCCTGCCCAAGGCTTGTGTAGTTGTGTGTGAAGTGGGTCTCAATGGGGTATAAGTGGGAAGTGGGATAGGCCCTTTTTTAGCATGCAGGCAACAGGATCGTGGCAAAAAAGAGCACATGAAAACAAGAAAGGATGTTGAGCATGAAACACTAAAAAAAAAGAGCCTGTTGAACAGCAAAAGGTGGCCTCTTTAAGAGCCCTTGTAATATATTTTCCTCCTCTGAGAAACTGGTAAGTGAATAAAAATTGACAGGATTTTTTTTTTTTTT
>MJUU01065664.1:18884-35976 GCA_002080025.1 Modiolus philippinarum | reverse complement strand
TTTTTTTGAAACATTTATAGTCAACTCATTGTGTTCTGTCTATCAGTGTTATCAGTACTTTGATTACACCAGGGATCGTCAATACTGGTTCCCCAAAAGTGGAGGAATACATAGAAGAGAAGAAATGAAATAATAGATATTTTTAGTAAAATCCCTCATCATTGATATATATAATACAAATATAAATACCTGTAAAATGAAAGTGAATAAATGAACAAAATATGCTGAATGATTTAAAAAAATTTTTTACAAAAAAATTCTATAGATATCAAGAAACATTTCACCATAAATGAGTTTAATTTCTATAAATATAAAATAAAACAAAATATAATTTCATTTTTCAGGTGAAATTTCACCGGACGGTCACTTGCCAAGGTCAAGGTCACAAGGTCAAATATTCTGGTACCAACTGAAAAGTCTCTCCACAAGCAATGCACATGCAAACTATGAAAGCCCTATCACTTACCATTCAAAAGATATGCTCAATGTTAAAGTTTTTATGCAGTTGTTCACAGGCCAAGGTCAAAGTCACAAGGTCCACTATTCTGGTACCAATTAAAAGGTCTTGCCACAAGGAATGCACATGCAAAATATGAAAGCCATATCACTTACCATTCAAAAGATATATCCAATGTTAAAGTTTATTATTTTTTTCAAAAAGTCCATCACATATCAAGGTGAAGGTCATGAGGTCAAAATTTTGGTATCGTTTGAAAGGTCTTGCCACAAGGAATACACATGCAAAATATGAGATCCCTATCACCTACCATTCAAATGATATACCCAATGTTAAAGTTTTTTGTGGACAAACAGACAGACAGACCAAAAACTATATGAAAACAAAATCATGAAAGAGCAGGTTATGATAATTAATTTTCCTCTGATATAAATTAAAATAATCGATTGGGTTTTCTATTGTATCAAATAAGTTTTGATATATCCAGTGTGACAAAACTGCCTCAAGTTTGCAAAGTCACGGAAAATGTAAAATCTATAAAGTACAGAAGCATATAGTACAATACAGATATTCCAGAGCATATTCTGAGAAAGACTTGGATTCTTATAAGCACAAGATTGCAGGAATCAAACTTATTTTCTACACAAAAATTAAACCTTACAATTTCAAGGAACTTCATGGGATATATTTTTCTAAGTTTCAAAGTGTCATATTTTAATAATTTCATACCATTTTTTACTCTTTTTGGAAATGGGATTTAAGGTTATTATGAAATCTTTGATTTGTATTATTCCATAAAACAAAAGGATGATATGCCCCTGCCCAAGGCTTGTGTAGTTGCATGTGAAGTGGGTCTCATTGGGGTATAAGTGGGAAGTGGGATAGGCCTTTTTTTAGCATGCAGGAAACAGGATCATGGCAAAAAACAGCACATGAAAACAAGAAAGGATGTTGAGCATGAAATACTAAAAAAAGAGCCTGTTGAACAGCAAAAGGTGGCCTCTTTAAGAGCCCTTGTAAAATATTTTCCTCCTCTGAGAAACTGGTAAGTGAATAAAAATTGACAGGATTTTTTTTTTTTTTTTTTGAAATTGAGAGCTCCTGTATAAAACATACACGATGCATGCACAAAATGCTGAGAGAAAGACATCTGATGAAAGCATGAACAAGATAAAACAATATCCCCCAGCCCCCCCGATCCCGAATAAATTACATGACTGATTTAGACTCATTCAAATACCTTGATTTAATCAGGGATGATTTTGCTGATGACACAAATTACTATAACGTCGAAATTTTCATTTCATTCGTGATCAAGAAAAATCTGCCAAAAATTTCCTCCACGAGAATTGCTTGTTTTTTTAAGTATTATATGTAATAGCAATGTCTAAGCCGAATCTAAAAGACATTGAGCGTGAAAATTACAACCTTCCAAAAAGTCAATCCAGCAAAATTGTGAAAATATCCACATTTACAATAAGCAAAGCAGCGTCACATTTTGTTACGGCAAATTCTGGCATACCTATTGTAAAAATCAGTTAGAAAATGGAACAGAACGATCCCTGTTTATGACTAACATTATTTTCTCAATAAACATACAGTATACTAAAAGCTTGAAATAATTTTTCGCATTCATTATATTCAACATGCACAATCCTTTTCTCGGTTTAGTTTTCTGTTAAAACAATATAATGAAAATTTTATGCTCTGTAAATCAATTTTTTTTAACAAACAGAATATCATCAAATATGAGAAGTCTGTTCTTAAGAAAATTTAACTGCAACATCAGAGAATTAATGCACACTGAAATTGTCACGATTATACCATAAAAATTTTTTCTCTTGTCAAGAACAACATATATTAGTAGGAACATGGGATTATCAAATCAAATTAATTCTCTTCAGCTTAAGATCAAACGTGAAACTAACATCATTATTTTGAAATCACGGGAAATTACAAAAAAAAAGTTTTTCTTTTTTCTTTATTATTTTGCATGATATACAAATCAATGCATCTCTAGTAAATTAAGCGTGCTTTCTGTTGATGATTAATAAGGCAAGTCGCATACTAAAATTATAGAGGAATTTCAACCTGTTTTGATTAAACGACTACTGTAAACCAAGAAATTTTAGTGCCGTCTTCATTTCGCAGTAAATGGACAGGATTTTAGTTCGCGCAGTTTTGAGCTATTCACACTGCCAAATTGTTGACCATAGACTTCATAAATAGACAAGAATATTCGCACCGTTTCATTTTCGCGTTTCCCATCCAAACGCGAAAATCGCGAAAACTTCCTGATTTACATTATGTGACAGATAATTGGTTTGGTTGATATCTGGTTTAGTCAGGGTCAGTTTATACATCCAGATTTATATTGTTTCACCATAAAAAGGATGCACATTTTTCATCTAACCTGTAATTACAAGTGTCCAGGGTGAAAATAAAAGGCCAAAATTCTCAAACAACTTTTTTGAAAATGAAGCGCAGGTGGTCATATTTTTATTTTTATAAATCATAGTGAAAAAATGCTGTAAATTTTGATGGAAACCAATATTGTGATGAAAATAAATATAAAATTTTGATCAGGGATAGAATTTAGAATATCTTTTACTTCACTGGTCACATCTGATCAGCTGACGATATTTAAATGACCTGAAAAGAAATAGACCATATCCAAGTTCATGGTCTGCACTCCCTAATTTATACTTTTAGACTGATCCCGGTATGGACAAAAACTGGTTCCCGATTCCTTGTTGTAATGAGCACTAAGGAAAATAGAAATATTCTAACGTGATTTTTTCAAAAACGGAATTATTTTTTAGAAAATCAAAGTTGCCAACAGGAGTAAAACATTTTGGAACATTTCATTACAGATATGGTAAAAGAAAATAAAATATTTCTGTCAGTGACAGGCAACAGATTTCATGGTTCTATTAGTAAAATAAATGATAGTATAAAAGAAAATATTTTTATATCAGATGATTTTTAAGATTCAACAATCAGTACAAAATCACTTAAGATTAATTCAACTAGATCTGTTTGAATAAAACACCCACTTTGGAGTCTTGAATATTTGTTGTTGTCCACATCCAAGAAAGATAACTCTTACAAAGTGATAAATTAGGGAGTGTAAACCAGATCCTGCACTGAACCTGGATATCACCTATTGATAAAGCTGTATTTGAAATCAGTATAATAAGTTGGACTTTTTTCTAGTTTGATTTTTACTGTGAGTCTTTTTGTGTATTTATTTTTAGCCATTCACCACACATAGGGGGAAGGTTTGGATCCAAGAAAACAAGTTTAACCCCATTGCAATTTTTGCGCCTGTCCCAAGTCAGGAATATGTTGGTCATTGGCTTGTCCTTGTCTTCTTATAAAATTTTAGTTTCTTGATATTTGGGTTATTGGATGCGGTTTGTTTCCATCGATTTATTCACTTTTTTTTTTACCTTTTTGGGGCTATTTAGGGCTTACTATATGGTGTGAGGTTCTCACTGTGTTGAAGACCATATGGTGACACCTAGATGTTTTGTTTTTGGTCATTTTAACCTGGATATGGGATGTTGTCTCCTTGACATTTACCCCATTTCCTTTCTTTTTCATAAGTCATTTCTAATACCAACTGAGGAATCTGCATGACACAATGAACCAGTAGATCCACTGTAATACCTCAACAAGGTCATAGTCTAGATTCACTGTACGGTAATACTATTCCTACACATGCATCATTTTAGCTGTTATCTGAGGGACACACCATTGAAACATGACTGTTTTGAGTATAAAATGTTACTGAAAAAAGTCATGTATGGTATTATCAGAGAAGATCAAAACATTTTAGATGTGATACAATGTACCTGAAAAATATATTCATTCTCATGTTATTTAACGAGACTGGCATAAAACATTTATGTGAAATATGCAAATTAAATGCCTTATCTTGCCACTAGGGACCCATTAAAAGAACATGCATTACATTATATGTTCTGTAAAACATGCAGAAAATGGTTATTTGAGAAGCTTTGATGTATTTTATATATAGTTTAATTTTGCATATCAGTAGTTTAAAGTACATATGTCACATAAAACAAGTTGGGAAGTCATGTTTTAGAACAGTTTTTTGTGGAAACCTGACTATACAGTTCATTAAAATTATTGCAGTAGGAGTGACAATATGTTTTATGGTCTCATGTCCATTTACTCCTTATCCTTTCGTAATATACATATCTGTCAAAGCATATACTTTAGGCCATTATGAATAAGAAAGATGGACAGGTGGAAAGACGGACGGACAAAAGAAATCCTATATACCCCAACCTTTTAAGGCGGAGGTATAAAAAAATCCTAGATTTTCATCTCTGCCAGCCACAATTTTTTCGGCTGCCTTCAAGAACTTTTTACTATTTTTTTTCCTC
The DNA here is from genome assembly GCA_002080025.1 of Modiolus philippinarum. NCBI lineage: Eukaryota > Metazoa > Mollusca > Bivalvia > Mytilida > Modiolidae > Modiolus > Modiolus philippinarum. Next base: position 31,104 of record MJUU01065664.1, on the reverse strand, counting down.
ATTTAGGTCACTTTCCTCATATTTTCTTCACTAAAAAATTGTAAAAAAAAAAAGATTTAATTTTCCAATCCCACATGACTTTTTAAAAAAAGTTGGATATGAATCAAGAAATTTTTTTATAATGGTCTTGTTGGAATCTATTATCATCCCAATAAAGCCAGCCTCGCCATGAAAGCTATATAGCACATTAAGACTGATAGCCCAATAATGGAATGAAAAAGCTCAATTTTATGCCTAGAAATTGCTAATTGTCAAATTGTAGAAGAAAATAACTCAATATGACTGTGCAGCCGTATCCTCTCACGACAACTATAAACCCCATTAAGAATACTGCCATTCACTTGATTGATGACTGATCAAGTTTGTCACAGATATTTTAAGTCATCAAGGAATCGGATTAAAACAATGTATAAGTCACTTTGTCTTAGATTAGATCTGAATGTATAATAAATTGAATATATCTCATATTTCTGACTATTTTTCTCCGCAAGAAATTTGCAATGACCGCAGAGAATTGAAGAAAATGATAAATCCAAGCAAAATGCTGTTATTTTGTAATCCATGGTTATAATTAACCCAAGCCATACTTTTATGCAAAACTCAATCAATAGGGTGAACTAGAGTCAACATATGGTACATACTATAGTTGGAAGCAAAGAAGGGATATGGAGTAAATGCACATGGACAAAGTCTTTACAAATACTTGGTAAAACAAAGCATAGAACAACGTATTTATTGTTGTTCTTCATCTTGAAGTCACCATGAGGCCTTCAACAATGAGCTTTGCTCATACCTAAAAGCAAGTTGAAGACGGCCCAAACAATAGTTTGATCTCTCAGATTTCAGGACACAATTTTAAATTTGAAAGAGGACTTGGGATTTACAGACCCTTCCCCCTTTTTTCAGGAAACTTATTTTCTTCCCTGCAGAATTGAGTAAAAAAATTGTTAAAAAAAAGAAGCATGGAACTCCTATATTTACCCCAATGTACCCCTCTCATTTGGGAGGGAAATGTATTGGCTTTCTTTTGTTCAAATTTCAATATACATTATTCCAATACACATCATATTTCCAATGTGAATCACAAAACAGAAAATACTTTTAATCACATAACAGCAAATGTGCTAAAAATTATAGGCCATTAATTAAAATTTGATGGTCACAAAATTGAGTTCAGTAAACCATCAAATCAACCAACGATGATTGTGATATTTTCAAAAGTAGTGGAAAATTTCAATTTATTTTTGATATTTTTGTTTTTTTTTATATTTTTGATATTTTTCATGGTCGATTCAATAAATGTGTCCCTACCTGATCTTCTTGACCAATCAAATGAAGTGATGTTGTGACTAGTTCAATGTTTGCTTTTATATCAATAACTGGCAGTTCTTTTGTTAAAGATGACAAAATCCCACATTGTGTATGAAAGTACACAATATTCAAACGGTTTCCATCCACATTTGATGACATTGTTTTTCTTTAACACAGAAGCTGACAAAAGCTTATAACATGTCACTAACTGATGGTGGGGACAGATTTATTGAATCGGTTCTAATTTGCACAAAAATTTATTATTTTTTAAGGGTTCCAAATCCAAATAATCTCTTCTAAATCCAAAAATGATTTAACTAAATAAAAGAGAACATCAAAAAATCTTAAATAAAAACATAAAAATGCTGCTGTAATGTACATTTCATTCACTCGATCCTTAATACAGGACTTTGAGATAGGAACTCCGGAACTCTCTTGTTACTGAAGGCAGAAACAATCTCTTCAAATATCGTGCGACAGAGTGACTGGATTCTTGATCTATTGAAATAAATATATACCACATAAAAAACAAAATATTTAAGAAATTGAAGTATTCACTTATAACTGTTCCTACATGACAAGTCTTTAACTAAATTTTAATTGACGAAAACAATTAACATGAAGCGCTATAACAGATTGAATACAAACCACCCTTAGCTCAACAGTGTTCATTGATTAGTGATTATACCTCTCAATGTATTGATGTACTGATTTTTTTTGTACAGTATCAGAAATGTTTTCCATTTTAAACACGACTCAGAAGTCCACTATTGATACTATCCAATCATAATGGAAGTTACATTAATTTGTGACAACAAATACAATTTCTGAATATTTTAAGGGTATAATTTCACATTTTTAATTAATCAAATTTTTCATTCTTTTATCTTAAAAAATCTGTGGATAAACAAATGGTTAAAGAACAGGAATGTTAGTATAAAATTATCTTCCCTTGTCAAATTACGATTCTTTTGAGCTTTACAAATAGAATGAATTATTTAATTATACATCTCTTGAATACTACGGACACCTTATAATTTGCTTAAGAGCGTTTCCTGAGGATTATACAAACACTAATTATTTGTTCAGATAATACAATATTGACAACGATGAACTTCATGTAACCCTGTCATCCACTTAAAAACCGTGTGTCATAAAACTGAAGTATTTAGTACAAATAAAGTATTTACAGTAAAGTTAGATATCACAATTTGGAGTATTATACCTCTGAATGTTGAGGTAAATCGTATATAAATAATGCAATTTAGGGAGGGGCCATATGAGAGGTTGAGCCTCAGTTTTAGACTTCATTTTTTTTATATATAGGCTTTTGAATATTTAGAGAGATTATGTAGTTTAGGGATCGAGGGTTATATAAAAGGGCTGAACCTGCGTTTTAGACTTCACTATTTGTAGATAAAGGCTTTTGAATATTTAGGTAAATTATATATAAATATTGCACACAGTTTAGGGAGGGAATGAGAGAGTTGAGTCTGCATTTTACACATAATTTGAAGTTTAGGCTTCCAACTATTAAGGCAAATTATTTATAAATATTATAATTATGGGAGTGATCAAATGAGAGGATTGAGCCTGTGTTTTAGATATCATGATTTGGAGACATATGCTTCTAAATATTTAGGTAAATTATATATAAATATTGCAGTTTAGGAAGGGATCATATGAGAGGGTTGAGCTTGAGCTTTAGACACAGGGGAGGGGGGGGGTCACTTCCTATATAGAGGTATTTACAGACGTGCTGCTGGAATGGGCCTGTTTTTTGCAGTTGTCAACTATATGAATGGGCCGTAATTTTTCACATCATGTATATCAATGGGTCGTAAATTAGCCCCAAATGGCCAGAATCTCTACTGGTTGCTGTAATTAATCTAGTATTTATCATTATTTGATGTTTAAGAACATTTCTGCTGTGAAATTAATGGTTTTCTTACTCCTTAATCACACATTTTTACTGTACAATTGGGTTGGTTATTTTTGAAATTTACTATATAAATGGGTCGGATTTTTTGTTTGGGGAACTATATGAAAGGGGGGTATTTTCAAAATGCCAGCAGCATGCAGGCCTGTACCCAATTCCACCTGAAGTGACCCCCCCCCCCCCTGGCTTTAGACTTCACTATATGGAGATAAAGAGTTTAGAATATTTCGGGAAATAATGTATAAATATTCCAAATTTGAAGTAATCACTTTACAGTATAACTCCTGAGTTTTAGACATCATGTTTGGAAGTATGAACTTCCCAATATTAAGGTTAATTAGGCCACATCAAATTAATTACAAATGTAATAGATTCTCATCCCCACCCGCCCCATTTTTTCTAAGCTTATTTTCAATTATACAGAAATTTTCTTTAAATTCGTATCAATTTTGGTGAAAATCAGTAAAAAATATATAATAAAACCCTCCCAACCGCCCCAGATTTTTTGTTACAGATGGATGAGAATCTACAAATTAACTTGATAGGGCCTTATATAATATTACTACATATTTGGAATCAAAGTTTGGAGCATAGGCTTCTAAATGTTAGGGGATATACAGAACTTTTGAAAATAGGAGCTCTTTCATGTTTGGATATGAAACTACTGTATTCCTTTCAGGTTGAAACTTAGGGTTATTATGGGTGTTACCCTCAATAAGATTGTAGTTTTCATGATTTCAATGTCATTGTACAACATTCCACACTTTGGTATTTAATTAACTAGTCTTTATTAGAGTTTGACTGCAAATATACCATGTCAATTATATAATTCTCCTGGGTATATTCTTCAACATATTCATAAATTTAAAAAATTGAGAATACTACATAATGCTTGTAACTTAGCAGCTAGAATACAGAATAACTGACAATTACAACAATATGGTAATTATCGTGTCAATCATAATCAATTCATGAGAAATCTACGCATAGATTGAAACCAACTCCCTCAAGACACAGACAAGCTCTGACTTCATCCCATTATATTTTGTCTTTTTTTTTTTGTACTTTCAGTGACGATTACAAGACTTGAGATTTACAGCGAAGAATGTGACAGATCCAACTAATCTTGTCACCCAATGAAATCAGGGGAATTATCATTTTTTATCCATCAAGCCTTGTGACCAGATCAGAAACTTTATTGATTCCGTAAGAATTTCTATATCGCTTATACAATGAGAAAATCTCTTAAATTCTAACATCTATAAGTACCAAAACACGCAGAGGAGAATATTATCTTGTAAAACCGGAGGTGAAATAAGTTAATTGTAGTTCTGATAATATCACGGATAAGGAACTGAAGGATTCCATAAACTCTAAGTAAGCCTCTTAAGGGATTGTGGCAAAACATATTAATTAAATTTAACTGGAAATTATCCTAGAATTATATCCACATTTTGATCATAAAAGTCGAAACTTGGAGCCGGAGGCATTGTTACTATGTCATTGCTATTTATGTTAGCATTATGTGAAATATATTATAATAGGATTTGATATAGACACAATTAACATTTCTCAGATATTTCTCTAATACTGTCTCATCATTGTCAATATCTTATAAGAGGACTAATCATTTTCGTTGCTGATGACATCGGATAAATTATTTTTGACTGAACGCTGTTAACCATCGAAGGATAAGAATATCATAACAACGTATAAATCTATTTAGCCACATATTTCTTTATGTAACAGGTTTTCTTTATTGAGTTTCGCGACAGTAAAATCAATTGGCTGATTGCAATATAAAATATATTAGGACAATAAAATGGTTAGAAAAGAAGGACACGCTTTATCTTCTGAAATGCTTTAAAATTCTACATATTTAAAATTACAAGAGGATTATGCTGCTAAACACATGTGTTTATTTGAATAATTTGTAGAAATTAAATCAAAGACCATTTTTATATTATGGATTACAGGAATATGGGAATACCGATAATTTTTACAATTTAAATTTCATTTATAAAGCAAAGTTATTCATTAAACAAGTTTGCATCAATGTAACTTGATTTGTTAATTGAAAGAGAATCAATCTTAACTTTCATGGATTTCGCTAACGCTGAAATTTCATAATGGATCTATTAAAGCGCAACACAATGACAACTTTAAAATAAAGATTTTTGTGCCCTTTAATCAATTTAATATCTGCTTCACATATTTTCAACGACAGTGAATGTGAATTACAGTGATTTATAAAAACAAAGGATAATATTAAACACATATGTTTTTATTGGGAAAACTCATGAATAATAAAATTGGAAAAAAAGCATTCTGTATCGAGATCAACGATTGCTGGAAAAAACAATTATTTTTAATATTTATTTCATAACCACAGTCGTACTCTTTAGAAGTACATAAATCAACTGTTTCAATCTAGTGCCAAATGCTATTGACGTATTTAAGCCTTTATTCGCAATCTCATATTCAGCGGTAACGTTTATTTCCTTTTTCGAAGTTTCAGTTATTAAGACTGGAATTGGAAAGCTGAAAGGATTTAACGATTCTAGTATCAAGTGAACTGACGATTAAGACTAAATAAAGAAAAAGCTAGATCAAAATGGCAGTCCAAGGCAACAGCACTGTTACCGTAGAAACTGAGACCCAATTGTATTCTGTGGTGCTATCTTCTACAACACTATGTTTGGCACTGTTTTTTGGAAGTGGCGGAAACATAACAATATTACTGTCTTTATTTTTCAATGGATTATTTTCAAGATTACGATACATTTTTCTGTCTGTGTTACTCATCGTTTGCACTTTATATGATCTTATATGGTGTCCACTGGAAATTTATCGCCTCATCCATCACCATCATTCACCGGAGGATGTAGGTTCCGATGTAAAATTTGCAGGTCAGTGTATGTTTGTATGTTTATTTACTGGATTATTTTGTAGTCTCATTATTATAAGCGTCCATAGTATATGTGTGTTGATGACCAAATTAGTGCGGAAGATTTCAAAGTTACTCATACTTGGTAGTGGAATAATAGGAACACTACTGCTTGTGACAAATACCATTGGCTACTCAGTCATATCTGCACAATACGAGAAATCTGATTCATTTTCCTATTTGATATTAAATAATCATTCATATATTTATCGTGTGACGTGTTTTAGCGTATGCATCGCATGTTCAGTCATTTTCATCATAATAATGTGTGTATTGTTATTTCTACGGAAAAATGTTCAACCAAGTACAAAAGGTTGTGAAGAATCTGACTATTCTGAGCCGCCAACGCCAGAGCGACTTAACATAAACATACCAAGTTTACTTATCAAAGGTGCTGAAGAAGACAATACGGAAAATGATGACAACAACGATAAAACTACGAAGTCATTTCATGAATCCACAAATCGTCTAGGACCCCAAGATGTTGCTTCAATGAAAGATGACAATACCTCTACACTTGGGGAGTTGCCTTCTCCTTCAAGAACAAAAAACAATCATCTTAGTGTAAATATGGCTGCCATATTAGGCAGAAGACGCCATACAATCGGTCAAATAGGATCGACAGGTCTTGATGTCATGGAAAAAGCTAAACAATACAACTATGTCAGAAAGTTTTCTGTTGATATTCAAGCCCTGCAAGCACAATTAGAGAATCCAAAAATACATGGAGGGAATTTCCCATTCCGATCAGACACTGAATTGCAAAAATCGGCACAAAATGACAGAAAGGAATTCATACTTCGTAGACCACAAACTCCAAATCTGGACACAAGGACATGGGACAAAACTGATATAAACTTTTCTGAGAGCAAAGAGGACATATCAAAAAGTAATGAAGAGTGTTGCCGAACTTCTATTCACTCACAAAAATCAATAAAATCGAACAAATCAAGTAGATCTAATAAATCCAGTAAATCAAACAAATCAAATAGATCTAATAAATCAAGTCAGAGACGTAATTCAAGCCACGAGACTGTAAGTCCTCCTATCATAACTCTGTCGGAAACGACAGCCGAGGAAACACATATCCTGGACTACCAAGAGGAAAAAGGACCTACCTATGTTAAACTGTGTTGTTTACTTATAACTACATTTGTGTGTTGTCTCCTACCGATGTATATAACGGAGACTGTCCGCCATCGCCTCTCATCTGCCGCTTACATTAATATTCTGACATGTACCATGGCGCTGTCAGTTGTACAAACGATTATATATCCTCATGTTTTATTCTGCATGGATAATTTTATACATAATGCGGTGCACAAGTTTTTTGGAAAGTTTCACAGTCGTGTGATGTTAGTTTGTTACGAGAGACAACCGATTCCTACAGACAATATAGACATAACTGTTACACAAGTGTAAATAAATCGCCCAAAAATAATAAATAAATTATAAATAATGAATTGCTCTCTGCCAAAAAATATATTGCACAGCATCTCAAATAAGTGGCACATTATGCATAGGTATGAAATTGTAAAATAAATATACTGATCACCAGAAGAAACGCACTTATTTGTTTTATGCTGTCTAGCTTCTAAAATATTTAAACTTTATTAATTCCTAATGTATCCATATAAAATTTCAAAGGTTTAGAACAAATATCTTGATTTTTGCCGAAACAAATTTTGATAACAGCAACAATTTTATGGAAAGTGTTAGACAAAAGTAACAGATTTGCTTTCTGTATAATGGCATTGTTGTGAAGTTTATTGTACAAAGTTACCAAAGAAGTAAATCCTGTTCATGTCTTTCATTTAGGAGCACCATTTCATATTTTACATCATTTTTGCATTTTTTGGTGAAAAAGTGATTTTTTGAGAAACTGAAATTAAGTATTAAAAAATCTTCCATTTTTTTTTCAGAATTTTGTATTTAGACATGATGGTATAATTCCAATTTCTATTGCATTGTCCAATTTCATTGGTCAACGTCATGAACAAAAAAGAAATTATTTTCTTGATGAAATTATACTTCTTCATCATGAATATGCTCCGAGGAAAATAGTGCACTATATGGTGGCGCCAAAGTCAGCGACAACATTGTTTCAAGTTCTTAGGATTGGAATTATAAGATATAAAAGTAATTTTGGAGGAGTTACTTGATGTGTAAACGTGGCCTTTCACTCACAAACTTTACATAAAGTCCTTCGGACTTTATTCAGTTTGTGAGCAAGTCGGCTACGTTTACACATTGATAAACTCCTCCAAAATTACTTTTATTCCTATAATAAACAATGTGTAAAATTTTAACATGTTCTAACAAGTATTTGAAGAGATGTTTGCATCTGAATTTCAAGGTACATAGAAATACATGTTAGTGGTACGTTTCTTTTGATGTTCAGTATATGTTGATGCTGAATTGGGGACAAAAATAATTTGCTTCAGGAGAGACAGAAGATATGATGAAGTAATTATCAAAAATGTATTTCATGTGATGCCACACTTTGCAAAAATAATTCTTTGAATCAGAGTGTGGAAATTTAATCAGATCAAATGAGAGACAGTAAATTCTTAATTTATTCAGTTACGGTGGTCATTCAATTGTTCTTTTAATTAAATTGACCTTTCATGGCAAAGTTCTGTCTCAGAAGTATGGTTTTTCTGTTCATCCTGAGCTAAAAGATTTTAATTCCAAATTTAACATCATTTTTTTTTTAATCTTCACAGCCCTCCCAACAACGTCCCAAAATAATTGGTTGCTTATGAAGTGCTACCAACCCAAACTATGCAATTTTTTAATCATCTTTTAAATACTGTCAATAATACACGACATTGATCTGATGAATGACACATACTGTACTTTCAAATATAGTAACCAATTCATGTATCAGTTTTCCTGTCAAACTTCCCTTATGTACATCCTTATGAAGGGGATGCCACCTGCTTAGGGGATTTTATACTGTAGCAAATCAATACATTCTAAGATCACTTTCTCAGTGCACATAAGGCAAAATTAACATCTAGCAGCGTCGAAGGCAGTGTATTCATAAATATTGCATGGAAATATTTGACAGGCATATTTTTCATTGTCAAAGGGATTTAGTCAAATTTCAAATTAATGGCAAATAGAAAGTGCCAGAGAGTGAGAGACCTACATTTGTAATAGTTAATTTTCACTGCACTGACAATTTGCCTCTTTTCGTTGTCTTTTTGAATTTTCAATCGGGTCTATATATATGAAAAAAAACACCAAAATATTTTCATATAATTCTTATATATTTTGCATATTAGGAAATACACTGACATGATTGATAGAAAAAAGAAGGGAAACGGGGAATGTGTCAAAGAGACAACGACCCAAAGGGGAGTAATAACAACTCAAAGCAACCATTAGATCTTCAATGAACGGTGAGAAAATCCCACATCCAATGGCAGGTCGGAGTATGCCCCTGAATAAAGAGTAATCAAGTTCAGCGAAATAAACATCATCCTAGACTCCTATAGACATAAAGTAAACTTAACTAGAAAAAAGACAAGACACACAAAGGCTTAATAAATTTCCTAGCATAGACTTCCTGAAGCAATTTCTGAAATCGCTTATTTTTCGATAGATGACGTTGACCGAACTACATAAAATTTCACCTTATAAATTCATACGCAAAGACAATCAAAACAACTTAAAGTGTGATTGGCATGATATAGATGAGAATTTTTATTACCAAATTAAAAGAATTGTTAGGATTAAACCCTGTTTGAAATCAATTTTAGTTTCAACGAGACCCAGTCACTCCCAAACATATCATAAACGTCCTTTGGACTTTTACTTGTTTGTGTGTGAATTGGTCATGTTTATTCTCCAATAAATTCCTTTCAAACAGTGTTTAATCCAATAATAAAACACATTCAAGCATCCGCAGGATATAATGAATGAATTCATTTTGTTGATAAAATGTATGCTGAAAATTATAAACTGTTATTGGAACTTATAAAGTAACAACGAGGCCAAAATCTGCAAAACAGAAACAACATAAAAGTACAAAGTACTGGCATAACCATTCACAGCCATATTGCTTTAGACCATATAAAAAGATCATAGACTTATGCATTACATCCTACTTTTTGAAATTAAACCATATTGGTTAATTTGATTTTCAAAGTTAAAATCCTTTACATTTTGAAGAAATTGACAAAAAATGAACAAATAATCCAAATAACTTTTTTTTGGCTGAAAAAGATAAGTAATTCTAAAGGGGATGAGAATATAAAGATATTTTTATTATGGCCTAACAATGATTTCTCAGTATCATTTAACTTACAAATACTTTACAAAGACAAGCTGTGGAAGAATACAGAATAAATATACCTGACACATACTGTTAAGACTTGTATAGAACCATTTATACAGATAAATAGATAGATAGCTTTAATGCCAATTAAGCAATCTTTTAGATATGCTATACATTGTGAGAACAGGTAGTAGTATTTTGGGGAAGCAAATCTGTTTCCAGAATTCCTTTTTACCTTATTCTCACTCAGATCTAGCTGATTTTTGGCTTTCCTATTTAGATTCTATTGGTGATTTGTTCCCTATCAGATTTTATACATGTTTCAGTATTTGGATTTCAAAATGTTTTGGTTTGGTTTGCACTGAAGAGACATATAAGTTGTCAAAATGCGCATATGCAGAAATTAAATTTACAGTAACTTTGGTATTTTGTTATCTAACCTACACATTCAAATTTTACTCAGATATTTATCACTGAACTTAGTATCTTCTGCTGCATCATTACAATCTGACAGTGCCAGAAAAATTAAGACCGAAATAATTAAATAAACGAACATTATCAACGGGTAACGAACAGTGTCAATATGATTAACAGTAAACAACTTATACAGTTCTTCGCTACTGAAAATGAACATAAAAACACTATTCTTGATTTACTAATCTTGTTACATACAAATAAGAGTTTCAGAAATAGGGGAAAATATATCATGAACAATGCACGCATGACACTAATTCTGTCACGAAAACAATTGTATGTTGACACTGCAAACAATTTAGCAAGATAAATCTGTCGCTTCTTTCATCACGATATCAGCAAGCGTTACAAGAAAAACAATTTCCATGACTTTTTATTTCTAGTCGAATAGTTTCCATTATTAATCTCAAAGGAAAACGACAGTTCAACAATCGTCCGTCTGATTATACACGGCTCAGACGGTATAATCAAACTATTTCGGCCACTGTATATAAATAGGATAATTATCACTTCTGTATCAAACAAAGTGCACTGGCAATTGGCAATTTTATCCATGCACAGGACATTACAAGATTCAAATATTGACAGCAGAAAACCAAATGAACAAGTCATATACATAGAAGGCTAAAATTTGACATATCTAATGCATATGTACTGTTCAACAATACATTCTTGTTGGCTTAAAGTTAGTCAAATTTTACATTCTAAAGTTTATGCAGTTTTTTGAAATCATCAGTCAAGATTTCTTGCATAAACACACTGACATACACTCTTTAATAAAAAACATAAATTTAAACCTAGATTTTCAATGAAAACTTAAACTTTGACAGAAAGGGCCAAACAAAAACTTAATTTCCAGTGCAACTTTGACAGAACTGGCCAATAAAAACGTTGATTTCCAAGGCAACTTTTACAGATCTGGACAACCAAAACCTTGATTTCCAAGACAAACTGCACTGATATGACCAATAAAAGCCTAAATTTCTATAACAATTTTGGCATAACTAGACTGATTAAGACCTTGATTTCCAAAACATCTTTGCCTGAACTGGAAAATCCAATTCTTTATTTCCAAGACAACTTGGACTGATATGACCACTGATAACCAATAAAAATTGATGGGTGTTCCATGGAACACTTGTGTCGCCTGCACTACAGAAGAGCCATTTTTGGTCCAGTGAAGCTCTAAAATAAGCAAAATTAAAATTTTACTTATAATGTGTATGTCTAGATTAGGAGAAAAACATATTCTGCAAATTTGGTT
>MJUU01065655.1:20809-53200 GCA_002080025.1 Modiolus philippinarum | reverse complement strand
GAGACCTGATATAAATTCTCACACTAACACACTATGCATGTTAGAAGTAAACTTAAAATTGAAAGCAGAGCAAATATCAAATATCAAATCAATACTTAGGAAAAAGCAAAACTTGAAAGAATTATAAAAAATACGCACTGACACCCACAATTTACACATCTGCATGCATCTATCGCAACACATTTTATTCATCAACTTTCTAACACACTGTATTTTTTTCAGAACATTTTATTTTTTTGTAATTTATCTATATCGGTGTGGCTGTTCAAGAAATAATTGTGGGGGATGCATTTTAATAAAAATTTGATTGCTTGTGGGTAAATTGGAGACTTGCACTGCCGAAAATCATTAAAAAAAAAGAAATTCTGCCATAGCCCAACGTGTTTATTTTGGCATTTTCTTCAAATGTGCCAAATAACGTTAAACACATATAAACATGTATAATCACAGCTCAAATATCATAATTTACAATTCTGTCTTTTTTATGCCCCCATATCGATAATTGAAGGTGGGCATTTTCTCTTTGCCCTGTCTGTCTGTCTGTCTGTTTTTGCGTCTGAAACTTTAACCTTGGATATTACTTTTGAACTATGTAAGATAGACTTGAATACTAGGTCTAGTCAAGAGGAACATGAATATGTAAAAAGGTCAGATCAAAGGTTAAGGTCACATTGGTTAAAAGAAGTGAAATTTGCTGCTTTCAGATATTTGACTGTAGAAACTTATTATTTATTCTATTGAGACGGGGATTGGTCTATGTTATTGCTAATAAAGTTGCACAACTGTAGTTTGTCGACGTATTGTGGAAGCATTTACCGTTTGAAAAACAAGAGGCCAAAGGGGGACAAACAGAAAAATATGAAATTTTTTAGTCAGTTTTTGCTGCATTATTGTCCTGTAATTTTCATATAGCATGTTTAAATAGATACATTTAACAACAGAAACCATTTCAATAAACAAGAGGCCCACTAACTTAACCTCATCTATTTCATCTGTTTAAGAATAAAGGGTTTTGTTTGTGTGTTTCTATGGTAAGAAACAATTTTTGAACCATGTAACTAGACTTTTTAAATACTTGGTAAGTGTATAGGTCTTGTTAAGAGGAACATAAATATGCAAAAAAATATGTTAAAGGTGAAGGTCTCAGAGTGGTCAAAAAGGGATAAAATACTTTTATATAGTTTACCATATAATCTTTGACAAATGTGATCTTTCACAAACACATCTTATTTATCTTTTGTTATCGTAAGTTTCGTTTTTATTGGAATTTAAAGTAAGAGAAAACGAGCTGCATTTTGTGTCAGTGAAAAAAAAGGAAATGCTTTTAACATTTTTCTTAGCAACCATGAGACAAGCTTACAACAGGGAATCTAATTATATTTTTCATTTCACAAACCTCTTGAAATTTATTTCTGACATTTTGTCTACATTTATTATTCAAAAAATGCAATGGAAATCCATTTTAATATTTACTCATTTTATTATCTTTAGAAAAATTTATTTATGCAATTTCATTGACAGATGATGTACCAGATGACACTTCAAGTGATTGGGTTTGTCATGTTGAAAATGCCGGCCAGAAGATTTCAGATTTGCAATGTCATATTGTGACCGTTAACCATAATTTGAGTCGAACAGCCTACTTGATTAACTAATAAATAAGCATATTGTGGAAGCATTTGCCGTTTGAGAAACAAGAGAACAAAAGGGGACAAACAGAAAAATATGAAATTTTAAATTTTAGTCAGATTATGCTTCATTTTTGTCCTGTAGTTTTCTTACAGCATGTTTAAACAAATACATTTCACAACAGAAACCATTTCAAGAAACAAGAGGTCCACTAACTTAACCTCATCTATGACATATTTTTTAAACGAGGGTTCTTCTGTTTCAGAATAAAGGGTTTGATTTGTGTGTTTTGATGGTAATAAACAACTTTTGAACCATGTAAAACATACTTTTCAAATACTTGGCAAGTGTAAAGGTCTTGTCAAGAGAAACATAAATATGACAAAAAATATGTCAAAGGGCAAGGTCTCAGAGAGGTCAAAAAGGGGTAAAATTGGGTATTTTCATATAATTTACAATAGAATCTTTGGGCAAATGTGATCTTTCACAAACACATCTTGTTTATCTTTTGTTATCGTAATTTTTTTTTTCAATGGAATTCAAAGTAAGTGAAAAAGAGTTGGATTCTGTGTCAGTGAAAAGAAAGGAAATGTTTTTAACATATTTCTTAGCAACCATGAAACAAGCTTTAAAATGGAAATTTCAATATGTTTTTCATTTCCTAAACCTCTTGAAATTTTTAACTGACATTTTGACAACATTTATTATTAAAAAAATGTAATACAAGTCCAATTTAATATTTATTCATTTTATTATCTTTAGAAAAAAGTATTTATTCAATTTCATTGACAAATGATGTACCAGATGACACTTCAGGTGACTGGGTTTGTGATGTTGAAAATGCGGATCAGAAGATATCAGATTGGCAATGTCATGTATTGCGCACTGTTAACCAAAATTTGAGCAGAACTGCCTTACTTAATAAGCTAACAAATAAGCAATACCTTCTTGTTATGGATTGCGCAATGATATTTCTCCCTTGGTCTATTCGGGAAAAGCAAAGTGATTGGTTTGCCCAGAAATGCATTAACTGGCACGTGACAGTGTGTATATACAAGAGTGATAACCAACTTTTAAAGAAAAGAATTATTTATAAATCATTTTACATAAGTTGTTCCTGGTTCAGTTATGATTTCCTCCCAAAAACGTGATTTTGAGCAACTCATTATTATGAATCTTAACTTTACTGTAAATTATGAGCATATACTAGCTAAACTAAAAGGTTAGCAAGATAACTTTAAATAACACACTCGAGTTGATAAACAACGTATTATCATCAGGCAAAGTTTTGACATTGATATTTATAATAAATTTTAAGCCGATCAACAGAATTTTATATGGACTGTTTTCTGTGTCAACCAGTGGTTGATAAGGAAAAAATTTGATTTCGTGGCATAGATGAGGTTAAGTTGGTAACTGCAAATTTCTACATATAGATGCTCTGACAATTTGCCTGTCTTCAGCGCATTTGAAATCAAAACATTTGGAAGCCATTAACTAAAACCTGAGAGAGAACAAATAACCAATAAAATGTAAGAATCTGGATATGTTACTATCTTAGTTGGCTAGCGGATATATTAGTACTATATTGCATACTCTAAATTTAAATGACGACAATCTTTTATTTTATCCACCATATTGTGTATACCGAGTTAGGTTATTCTTAGTAAGATATGCACACATTTCATCTTGTTATTTCTGGTTCAAATGTGTCCTTATAGCCAAGATGAGAAATCAATTTTGATTAAAAATTTTAAAACCATAAAATGTTTATTTTAATGATATCAATAGACACATGATAGAGATAGGATATCCATATACTACTATTTCTTTTCAAAAAAGAACACATACTCATTGTTTGGAAGAGACTAAACAAGACTTTCAAGCTGTGGCAGTATTGTTGGAGCACACATTGAAGACAATCAAGGAACAACTACCAGATATTGATTCTGCTTTCTTACGCGGTGATAATGCAGGCTGTTACCAATGTGGTGCTGTATGGTTTACAATTCCATCAATTAATGAGGCAACAGGTTGGTTTTTAAAGCTGTAGTAACATTAGCCTACCGTGTTTGGAAATATCATGTAAACTACTACTCTTCAGCAGTTTGGTGTATAAAGTAGAAGATACAAAACAAACTGCATGGAGGTGGAACAGCAAGCTATTAGGTATGAGAAAAGCTCACTTTTCATGGCTTCGTTGTGACTTTAAAATGATAAACTTAAATAAAAAGCCTCCCATTGCTTGGTTCTACCATGTGTTCGTAGAGATTTCTCATGTGCATTTACTCCATATCCTCTCATTGTTTATTTTGAAAAGCAGATTAAAACACTATGAACAGTGAACACAGTGAAAGTCACTAAAAAGACACAATGATAAACCAAAAAGACCACCACAAAGGGAAAGGCCAAAAAAACTGAATATAAAGGCAATTCCAACACATTAATCATTCGCTCCTGAAAAGTATGTTTAACCTGTTTTAAATTTGAAACTTGTCTTATCATCCTTTCCCATAGTTATAACAGGCTGCCTTTCCGCAAAAGCCATATCAAGATGACCGGATATATCAGGGTTTTACCTGGATTTATCAAACGATGCTCCCAACATTTCAAAGGCAATAACTTTTTTAACAGTTTTCACACAAAACCAAACAAATAAATTAAACATCTACTGAATTTGCTGTTTCTGATTAGGTATTCAAAACAGAATCATAATTACACAAATATATAAACAAAACATTAGAAAAATCATAGAAACTCTGTCGTTGATTTATCCCGAAGAAATTTGAACTTTTAGCAATTTAGTTTCCATATCTTTTCAAATACCTTGTTTGTATAATTCTGTATTGATGACCATAACTTGTTAACAGAATTAAAAAAAAAATAAATTAAAAAAAAAATACATGTACATTCTTTATCTAATTAAGATTTATTTATTGTGAAAAACATTAAAAGGATATTTCTTGTCAAACATTGGTAGAACTTCAATATTTACTCCATGTCAAACTCTTGATATGTTTGGATCAACCGGATATGGCTTTTGTTGCAGTACTCTGCATGTTGAAATAGGCGTTGGGAAAGACAATAATTTCCAATAAATATCTGTCAAGAGCCCGACCACGTATACATATCATGCAGAAGTTACAAAAGTGTTGTGTCAGAGTACATTTGTGACAAGCTCACTGTAAAATTATAAGAAAAAACTCACGATGGTGATTGTAAAACTTCTGTAGTGATGACAACAATTATACTTTGCATCAACAGTTCATTGGGCATTTCTAAAAAAGTTGAATTCAAGCTAATGACAAAGCAAATCATTGGACACCATTTGTAGCTTATATGGATTTGGAGCTAATCAGAAAAGAAAAATTACTATTTTGAAGGTGAAATTCCTTACTGGTTGAGGCATCTTATCTATTTATTGCATAAAATGATAAAAGCATAAAATAACTATAGAGTAATTGGAAACTTCTTTATTTCAGGAATTACAGTAAAAAGATATGATTTTAGAGAGAGTCAGAGTGGCAAATTATACTGCGATGTAAAAACTGCACAAAGGCGCTCTAAAATTGGGAATAGTGTTGATGAGGCGAAGACTGTTTTTATGCGGCAGTGATATGAAGACGGCCATTGGAAGTTGTGGAGGACTGACTGGATGCCAAGCAGCCCTGTAGAGATCACCAGTACTTCAAATTTAACATCAAAAGTGACAGACTTGATGAAAGGAATATCAAAGATTTCAAATGTAAAGTTCACAGATGATGGAAAACTGACTGTTTAGAAGGCATATGGAATAGGAACTGGGAGATCAGTTCCAGCTTTGTCAAGCAAAAGGAATGAAAGGTTTGTGATTATCGGAAAAAAGTCGTGTAGATCAGTTATCATATTGAGAAATTATTTACTTTACATTAAAAACATTTGTATTGTTCATGACCCCTCATGTGTTATTACCTGAGAAAATAAAGAAGCATTTAGGGCTTTTCAAGGGAAAAAATGTACAAGGGACAGGAACGAAAGTCTAGTGAGGGGTAAAAAAATTATATGTATATATTATATGCTATTAAGGGAATCTTCACAGTGGATACGCGCTCATATTCCCCGTCGGTGTTTATATCCCCTGAGTCATCAGGCAAAGGGATATAGGACACAGACAGGGAATACGAACCGGTATCCATGCGAAACCTAAATAACATATCAAATTGCAGGATTCACCTGGATATTTTACTTCAACAGAATTTATGCATTTATCGAATTTCCTTTGTTTGCTTTCTTACTTATGATATATATTGATTACTGTGAGACACATATAACGCCCTCACAAAAAATATATGTTTTTTATTATGTCAAAAACAAAAAAAAAGACTAAGTTCAACAAAGTATATGTACCAGAATTAAAATCAATACCAAAAGTACATGTATGACTGTATGTACAAATGATCTGCCAAATGAAGACTTCTTACCATAAAAATTGAAGGAGAAACAGCCCAGTCATATATTGTATCCTCTGCAGACAGCCCGAAAGACAGGGGAAAACAATATGCACTAAACTTTTTTTTTGTTTTTGGGCATAACATAAAGTTTTTGAATTATCTCCCCTTAAAAATTTTAAACAGTAAGCATTTGACTTCAGGCACATCTTCGGGTTTTAATGAGCAACTAAAGAGGAGATGCTCTGACAAGGTACGACCCATTTTTCATTAAAAAATATTCAAAATGACGAATTATCTTCTCTTCCAAATTTCAAATGGCAGCCACGTTTCTTGCAAATGCTAAATTTCCTTTCAAAATGTCTAAGGAAATTATATTTTTTCTTTCCAGATCACTAAAAATTCAATCTGATTTTAAAGAGAATACAAATATAGAAGGGTGTCAGATGATGGTACACTCTCTTATCCGATAGGATGTTCTGGGACTTTCAGATCATTTACTACAGTCCCTGGACCAGTCAACATTCCCGTTTTTGCGATCCGTCACGAGTCATCGATCCGTCACCGATCAGTTAAAAGTCAAGTCAGATCATTCAAGATTCAAAAGGCATCCGTCAGATCATTCATCAGTCATCACTTATCCGTCAGGATTCACTGTTCCTAATAGAGCTTGTTTGTACTCGTCACCCGTCATCCGTCACCGTTCATCATTCAGCCAATCAAACTGCATTAGTCATCCGTCTCACGTCATTTTTTATTTCAATTCAGGTTAATTAAAATATCGGAATACTTAGTCTAGTACTTCTGCAATGATAATACATCGCCGTGCCAATATCGAGAGAAAAGGAAAATTCTGGAATAAAGAATTAATAATTTTTCTAAATTATACTTTGAATTTTTATTTGAAATAAATGTTAAAATCCGTAAAAAAATCTTACGAATATATTTAACGGTACTTTGGTAGTTTGTTATTTATTTACAACAGGAAATGAGATAAATATTTTGAAATATTATTAATAACTATTAAGGATAAATGTACATCAAATACAATGAACCATTATTTTATTTTAACGATTCCTTTACAGGAAGTGTTTCAAAAAGAATGTAACTTTCCACAAAATTCTGGTACATGCATTCGTTGAATACTTATTGTAAATTACTTGTGTCAGAAAATACTCAAAATTTATATCTACACAATCTCTGAAAATATCACCTACATGTATATATGCTTCGAATTTGAAGTTCTTCGAAAAAATTCGCTTGTTTGTGATGTAGACTTCTTACTTTTGAATATGAGATGTCAACAAATTATCTGAAAATACAATCCAGTAATGATTCATTACAATAACTTCTATATTTGAAGTGTTTCGAAATGATTTGAATGCTCGCGATATAAACTTTTAGTCCATTTTTGGCAAAATTATATCTGTTGCACAGAATTTTAAATATGAAATGTGAATACATTTTTCAAATATACCATCTAGAAGTGATTTATTTTAATCATTTTCATATTTGAGGTGTTTCTAAATGATTTGAATGTTTGCGATATTAACTTTTAGTCAATTTTTGGTAAAATTATATCTTATGAATAGAATTTTAAATGTGAAATGTGAATACAATCTCCAAAAATACCATCCTGAAGTGATTCATTCCAATAATTTCCATATTTGAAGTGTTGCGAAATGATTTGAATGTTTGGGATATGAACTTTTAGTCAATTTTTGGTAAAATAATATCTGATTAATAGAAATTTGAATGTGAAATGAGAATACAATCTCCAAAAATACCATCTTAAAGCGATTTATTCCAAAAATTTACATATTTGAAGTGTTTCGAAATGATTTGAATGTTTGCGATATGAACTTTAAGTCAATTTTTGGTAAAATAATATCTGATTAATAGAAATTTGAATGTGAAACAACGGCAGTAGAATACCGAAGGAACAAAGCACAATATTACACAAATCAAAGTCCAAAGACAAGGCAAAAGCAAGAAGACCAAAAGACGGAAGACCAAAGACACCACATGCCTACAAAACGCTCGAACGTTACATATACAACACAAAAAACTAAAGCACTTACAGTGTGAACTCTCAATAAACAAGAGTGACATCAGGTGCCCCGGAAGGGTAAGCATGTCCTGCTCTGTGCACAGCACCCGTCACACTGTCAGTGGGTCAATTCAGGGTAAAGTCGAAACCGGTACTGTTAAATCAGGAAAGACGCAAATCTAGCTGAAAATGTCAGTTTTTATTTGTGACACTGACATTTCATATCTNTCTAGAAGTGATTTATTCCAAAAATTTACATATTTGAAGTGTTTGGAAATGATTTGAATGTTTGCGATATAAATTTTTAGTCATTTTTTGGTAAAATTATATCTTATTAATAGAATTTTGAATGTGAATGTGAATACAATCTCCAAAAAAACCACGAAGGAGTGATTTATTTCAATAATTTCCATATTTGAAGTGTTTTGGAATGATTTGAATGTTTGCAATATCAACTTTTATTCAAATTTTAGCAAAATGATATTTGTTGCATAGAATTATAAATGTGAAATGTGAATTCATTTTTCAAATATACCATCTAGAAGTGATTTATTTCAATAATTTCCATGTTTGAAGTGTCACAAAATGATTGGAATGTTTGCGATATGAACTTTTATTCAATTTTTGGTAAAATAATATCTGATTAATAGAAATTTGAATGTAAAATGAGAATACAATCTCCAACAATACCATCTAGAAGTGATTTATTTCAATACCTTCCATATTTGAAGTGTTTCGAAATAATTTGAATGCTTGCGATATAAACTTTTAGTCATTTTTTGGTAAAATTATATCTTATTAATAGAATTTTGAATGTGAATGTGAATACAATCTCCGAAAATACCATGTAGGAGTGATTTATTTCAATAATTTCCATATTTGAAGTGTTTTGGAATGATTTGAATGTTTGCGATATAAACTTTTAGTCAATTTTTGGTAAAATCATATCTTATTAATAGAATTTTAAATGTGAAATGAGAATACAATCTCCAAAAATACCATCTAGAAGTGATTTATTCCAATAATTTCCATATTTGAAGTGTTTCGAAACGAATTGAATGCTCGCGATATAAACTTTTAGTCAATTTTTGGCAAAAAGATATCTGTTGCATAAAATTTAAAATGTGAAATTTGAATACATGTTTCAAATATACCATCTAGAAGTAATTGATTTAAATAATTTCCATATTTGAAGTGTTTAGAAATAATTTGAATGTTTGCGATATAAACTTTTAGTCAATTTTGTAAAATTATATCTGATGAATAGAATTTTGAATTTGAAAAGTGAATGCAATCTCCAAAAATACCATATAGAAATGATTTATTCTAATAATTTCCATATTTGAAGTGTTTCGAAATAATTGTAATATTTGTGTTGTAAACTTTAAGTCCATTTTTTGTTAAAATAATATCTGTTGAATATAATTTGGAATGTGAAATGAGAATACAATCTCCAAAAATACTATCTATAAGTGATTTATCCTAATAATTTCCATATTTGAAGTGTTTCGAAATGATTTGAATGTTTGCGATATTATCCTTTAGTCAATTATTGGTAAAATAATATCGGTTTAATAAAATTTTGAATGTGAAATGAGAACACAATCTAAAAAAATACCACCTAGAAGTGATTTGTTACAATAATTTCCATATTTGAAGTGTTTCGAAATTATTTGAATGTTTGCGACACAAACTTTTTATAAAATTTTTGCCAAAATAATATTAAATTAGAAGATATTTGAGTATAAATTATCAAAACAATCTCTGAAAAAAATCTAATGACATTAATGACATTTATTCCAATAAGATCGATATTATAAGTATAACTGTTTGCGATCTTAACTTTTTATGAATTTATGGTATAATAATATATAATTTGTGGAGTATTGAGTATGAAATATCACCATAATCACTGTAAATACCATCTGGTGGTGGCGTTTTCCAAAAATATTCACATTGGTCTGTTTGTAAAAAAATTGATTTGAACCATTGTGGTAATTTTTATGAATTTTTCGGAAAAGGGGAGTAGAATTTTGATACAAACACCAAACTACAATCGGCACGTCTTTTGAATTACTTAGAACTGTCAGATTTATGTATTGATAATGACTTTCGATCTATTAATTAGGAACTATAAATCAACGCTCTGTGAGATTCGTTTCGAAAATATTTTTTTAATTTACCTGTATCAGTCAATAGAAATACGTCACTAGTCATCCGTCACCGATCATCCGTGCATAATTAATTTATTTTCTTTCTATTCGTCATCCGTCATAATTCAAGAGCAAACAGTAGTAACATTCATCAGTCATCAGTTAATTTTAGTATCCGTCAGCCGTCAAAAGTCATGATTCAGCGATCATTCAGCGATCATTCACCAGTCAACGATCAGTCAAAATGGAATGTTGACTGATCCAGAGACTGTACCATGTATGGTCATTGCTTAGTTGGTACACACAAATACCAACTATGCAAAATGTCAACATTTGATGACGTAAAGCTACGATGGTATAACACCTGCATGAATTTCACAGAGGGAGTTGCTGCGATACAACTTCCTATGATTATGCTTCTTCAGAGGAATCCTCAGCAAAAGTCGTAGAAAGAGGACAGAAAACATGTACGTTTTTGCGAAAAGGTCAAACAATAGTGGAGGGAAATGCTCGAGGAAGGTGAAAGAACTGGAACAAAATGAATTCAAGTGTAATATGCAGAAACATGGGGTTTATGCAAGAGGATGCAAGTTCATTCCTCAGGAATAGTTGGATCCTTCCCAGTTTACATCCTATTTTCCTACATTACCTGCTCAAAAGAAAATGTCAAGTAAAGCAGCAGAGGACATTGACAGTGCCATTGATTTGATAGAAAAACTTGAAGCTATAGAAAAAGTCACATTATTGTTTCCTTGAACACCTTTGAACTCTTTCATTTCCATTTCAATTGTATTTTTTTCACGTTAGTCAGGCCATTCAAAATAAATAGATTGTTTCTAAAGCCTCCCCTGCATCAGTAAAAATGTTGCAAGTAAAAAAAAATTGTATTTCACATTTATAATTAGAATTTTTTTTTATATTTTGATTCGTCTAAAAATCTACAAAACATAATTCTGAATACATTCGTTTCCTTCTCCTTTCTCAAAGCAAAATATATGATAACCCTTTGAGTATTCAAGTCCTTGTCAAGGACATACTGAAAACAAACCTAACCATTTTAAGTTTGAAAGATCAGAAAAATGTCTACATTTCTCAGAAAAGAAGTGCTGGAAGATTATCGGCAAAGCATGTACTTCCTCGATCTGTTTTTCAAAATAATAAAGAAAATAACAAATTAAAAACTACCACACCGAATCAATATAGAAACTGCAGGGCTTGAGAAACATTTTTTTTTAATGACCTAATATTTCACATGTATATGTGAAGGGAGACAAGTTTATTGAATTATCAGTTATACTTATGAGTGTGCTCATTTATTGACTTATTTATTCATTATTCGCTAAAATGCACATGCCCTCTTCTCATTGCTATTAAACTTATTTATAAGCAATATTTTTACAAAACTTTGACCAATAAAAACTTATTGCAACCAAACTTGGCCAAAATGGTTTTTAGGTAGTCCACTGCAATAAAGATGTCTCTGGATAACTCTTATCCAGATGGCCTGTGGTGAATTTACAATAAAATTGGACTCTTTTGTAAAAACATTCAAAAATCTTCTCTGAAATGGCTTTGCTAGTTCACTAGAAAGCAACTTGGTCACAATAGTCTTTAATAGGGTCCCTGCAAAACATTTGGTGTTATTCCTTGCCCGCTGACGATAGGTTGCATAGCATTTCGCCTGTCTGTCAGTTACAAAGCCCATGAACCTTTGGAACTAGAAGTCATATAAAATTAGCTTTTGTCCAAATATGCATCTTGATGATAGTATGAAATTTTGATTAGCCTGACCTACATTTATGCATTAAGGTTTGTTTTTCATTTACATAAGCAATATGCAACTTTATTGCTAGTTTTACCTGACGAAACTGACTTTTTTGAGGAAAAACAAATTGGTAAGGGGATTAGTTGTTGTTTCCGGCTGCTTCTTTTCCAAGTTCAAGTTACACTTTATCCAAGGTGGAAACAAAATTTATATATCAGAAAGTATGAAAAAACAGATTCAAAGATCTTCTCTGAAACTGCTGGACCGGACCAACATGATCATTTGAACCAAATTTGGCCACAATAGTCATTAGGTGTCTTCCACAATTTTTTGCAATGATAGAAATTACTTCTGTGTAATCAGAATTAAAAGCAAAATCTAGGCATGCCTTCTTTAAAGTTTCCATAGGTAACATAATAAAAACATATGTTGACAGATTGCTATCAAGCCAATTCAAATCATTTTCAATTATCATTAGTTTGCTTCTTTACAACTGATATTTGTATATATGGTCATATCTTCAAAACGGCTAGACCTCATATTGTATGTTGCAGGCACATTCTTTTCTGTATGTTCAACCTTTAGATTGTCCGCTCTGTAAATATAAGCATGTTTGTCCATTAAAATATGATGTTTGTCTATCAACATGTTGTGGATATCTATAATATTAAAATTAATAACTTACTTAAGTCTGCAAAAACAATGTCGTTTATTTCTTAAAATTGACGTACACTTAATATCAAACTTATCAAAGATGCCAAATTTCAAGCGGTATATCTCTCGTAATTTTGTAACCAAATACCAGTCCAGATATAGCTGATCTTAATCTAATATGAATTTCACGAAAACAGTTGACAATTGTTTTGCCCTTCATACTAACATGTTTGGTTTTAATTTACAAGTCCAACACAACCATTATGACGGCATAAATGAGATGCCCAATACAACCAAAACTAAAATTTTTTAAAGATGATTATTTCAGGGGTTAATCCTTAGCCCTTTTTTAATAATAATAAAAAACCTTTCACACGATATTTTCAATAAATATTGTATCACATTTTCAAACCTTTCCGTTTAAGCTGGTATCTGCAACTGCCAGGGGTTGAAATTTGTTATTGTCTTGATATTGAACTTTGTTCTTTATTTAAAAAAAATGTTCTGCCTTGTTTACCTCGGTTTTCTGAACAAATTGACGACTTCGTCCTGTTACATCATTTCATGGAATTTTAATTAAGCTTATTATGTTCTTGTCACATGCTACATTTCTAAAATACTGTTATTGAATATAGTTAAAGATTTTTGACTGAGTTTGTTGAGGGCAAATAGTTAAGGATTTTTGACTGAGTCTGTTTAGGGCAAATTTAATCATTAATATTAGCACAGAAAAGACTTGACTATGAGGTATGAGGAAAGCTCATTGTTGAAGGCCTAATGGTGACTTCAAGACTTCAACAATAAAAGCGTTGTTTCATTGCTTGTTTTTACCATGTATTTGTAGAAACTCTGTCTCATTTGCATTTACTCCATATCCATCATTCACCATTTGTGACTGGAGTTTGTCTCTCCTGCAGTGTGGAGTCCGTAAAAAGATTCGCCGTGCGAGAGACGTATGCGCTCTATATCATTCATTTATGGGGTACTTATGCGTGAGAGAATTTCTGATATGGATACACTAGTCATATTTTCAAATTTTGGCATTTATTTTTGTAATTTTGAAAACTAATTCTGACCACCTGTTTCAAGCGCCAAAATCTCAATATTTTATAACGCAAAGTTAAAAGTGCCTTGCGTTTTCTATATATTGTAATCGTCCACTGGCTTAAGACACTAGTGTTTTTGTCGGGCAAATGATCACAGTCATTGTAAGAGCATTTTGACATTTTAATTTATGTTTTGTAACAATCCCGCACCCATGACCAATAAAGTTATGGATGTAGCGTTGCTCACAATTAGCCAAGAATTCCGCTCAAACCGGTGCTATGGGTCGACTTGAACTTACTTTGAGGTATGACCAAAGCTCATTGGTGAAGGATTCATATTGACTTCAAGATGAAGAACCACAATAAAAGCGTTCTGCCTTTGCTTGTTTTTTACCATGTATTTGTAGAGACTTAATCTCATGTGCATTTACTCCATATACTTTCATTCACCATTTAACACTAGCAACTCAAAATAGTATTAATAACATGTACGAACTACGTCAAATCAGTTTTATGGACAATATCAAAATGACATTAGCTGTCTGAATATTTATTTCGAAGTGAAATGTTCGATGTGGCTTCTATTGGAGAAATAAAAAAATCGAACATTTTAGTAAAAAAAATGTAGGTTTTATTTAAATAAAACTTACTCCATATGAAAATTAACATTTTGAAGGCTGTCAACAAAATGTATTTTCCGCCTCGGTGCAGTTGACATTCAAAACATCTAATGGCAACGGATGATAGTGATTGTAAGAGCGTTTTTCTAGTTTATTTATGTTTATTGACAATCCCGCATTGATGACCAGAAACGACATAGATGCAGCGTTGTTCGACAATTGGAAAAGAATTCCGCTCAAACTGGTAAGGTGCAATCTTCGATTAACTATGAGGTATAAGCAAAACGCATTGTTGAAGGACTCGTGGTGATTTCAAGATCAAGAACATCAATAAAAGCGTTTTTGCATTGCTTGTCGTAACCATGTATTTGTAGAGTCTTTTTATCCTGTGCATTTATTCCAACTCGCTTCATTCACTTATTGCATCATCATCGTAGATTAGACAACTATATTTTATAATATAAACAAGTTTGCAGTGAACAGCCAACCATTGTTTCAGAACCTGGTGTTTTCCATGCCTTAAATTTGAATTATTTTATCGAAAGCCTTATACCTTTGCTTTCTTGTTTTTGACATCACCTTGATTTTTTTTTTATTAGCTTGTCTTTTCTTCTTTTAGTATTTCGCTTGGTATCTAATGTTATGTTACTTTAGCGATTCGATTAATTTTTTGGTAAAGTGGATGATGTCAAAAATTTAACTCATTGAACCATGTTTTAATTACTTTTTTTCTCATTCTTTCCTTTCCAAAAAAAAAATGGTGTTAGAAATTCAAGCAATTAAATTGTTATTGCTTTTTTATCACTATGAAGTGACAGAAAATATTAGAGTTCATAACAGGGTTTATTTTACAATGGACTGATATCTTTCAATGAATAGAACTGTTTGCCAGAACAGGAAGCATTCGTTTGATTTTCTAGAGTTTTAATGAACTTTGTTTAGTACAGACTTCCTTTCACGCAGTGTACAGATATCATTATTCTTTGCTCTCGCATTGTATGCCTTGGTTGGTTCATATTGTATTTTGCCCTCTCAAAACATAAATGTAGTTTTAACGCACAATAATTTTTACTTTAAATTTTCTGTACAACACAAACTATCAATTTCATTTAAAAATATTTTTCGTAAAGTAATTGTACTTTTCCGGATTTAAAAAATAAATGAAAGTCTAATCTTAAATTTAATTTTAAATTTGATGCCAGTTTATTGCCAGGCTACCGGATACAGTAAGCTACACATTTATACTCGATTTAAGTTCAAGTAAATCTACCGTTATATGGATTAAACATCAAATTAATCTTGGAATTTACTGTGTATAATGCACTAAAAAGGAAATTGAATTTGGACTTTACTGTGTACATGAAATTCTTAAATTGAGGTTCAATCCTAATATTCTTTCTGAATAAATGTTTCAACTATCCATGACTGAAATTAAATTTTCAGTCAACTAAGAGAATTTTAAGATTTTTATAATTTACGGATTTGTAATTTTTCATGAGACTTTTCTACTAAACAATAGCTTATGTGAAATTGAAAGCTGCTTATTTAATAAATTAATTGAGAAATGTTAGAGAACGACATTAAAATCAATGTCTTATCTAATCCAAATCGGCCAAGACTCCCCTCCCATCTAAAAGTTATATAACGGTCGTACATACCAACATATGCACACACAACACAGGGTCAGTAATACATTTTGTGATGTTTATTCGACAAGAAATGCGTTTCGTTATTCCACTACTCCATGAATTGATGTTGAAAGGCATATGTATTCACGTTTTACCTCACTTGTGTGTTTGTGTTTGTCGGATGAAAAAAGTAAGGCAACAACGGGGGAAGGGAGAAAGGAACTGGACAAATGAACTGTATATTTCACTATTATTGGTTACGGAACGCTTATTTTCAAACAGGGACGTTGTCACAGAAACAGCTGAGTCATGGATATGTTCAGCCGTTGTTACTTTCGTCAATTAAGAAATGTTATTGCCGTAAAGGCGACGTCAGGGATAGATATGAGATATCAGTGGTTTTGACTCCTGGATTGACCCAAAGACATTTGCCAGTTGATCTATACAAACACGGGCAAGGCTAACCGTGCTGAACAACTGATGTCATCCTCTTTTTTATGGGTTTACACTTTAATCCGTATTTAACATTCTATGTGCATTTCAATTGAGAAAGACGTTAATCATACAGCAAATAAATGAGGCAAAAGGCTGTCCACATTGGAAGACGTATAATTATGAACAATATCAACAACACTGTTTTAAAAAGTTGTTGCTTCATATTTTGACCATTGCTGCTTCCAAGAATAAATTTGAATTTAAATCAATCAGTGCCCTATGTTGAGAATCTTCTAACTGGTGGCCATCTTGACTGAGAAAGGAACATGAAATTCACAAACTTTGCAGAAGACCTCCCAAATGATTTGTGTGACTAAAAATGAATCTAATTAAGCCAAGTTGTTTCATCAAGAGTTTGAATAGATGTCACATAGGTTTCCTATTTAAAAGAATGTTCGACAGCTTGATGAGGTACGAACAGGTAAATCCGATTGGCTCAGTGATTTCAAAAGATCTCGTGCATTTACCGTAGGATCGCTACGTTAATCTATGTTAACCACTTGTGTTCATCTTCGATAGGTGCGGCAAAACCGCACACAAACTTATATGGGCTGTTTGAGCTAAATTTTGTTCCCATCGACAGAATAGTTTTAGAGAGATTTTTGAAATTTTCTCTTCGGATTAAATTTTTAAATATAATCCCACATTGTGGCCATGTTGAAGAGGAGTATCACACTAATATGTTATATTACACAACTCCCCCACCGACTATTTTTTCGTACCTCAAAAATAGTCGGTAGTGGAGTTGTGTAATATAACATATTAGTATTGTGTTNAAAAAAAAAAAAAAAAAAAAAAAAAAAAAAAACAGACAGAGATGTAAAAAAGTTACACCAAAAAAGTTATAAAAAAACCTAAATAGTACCCTTATAAAATGTGTTTATTACTTCTACTAAAAAAGCAATTAATCTACTTGGTTAACCAATATCGAATATCACTTAGCAACAATCTATCATCGTATTGATTACAACACTTTACTTCATTAAAAATTTAAATGACAAACCAAGCTTATTTTGTAGTAGCTATTGATTTCAGACTATTAAAATTAATTGGAAAAGTATTCTTTCAATCGATTCCAAGGTGTAATTTCATTTCATTTAAACGTAAGCAAGATGGCTTCACTCAAGAAAATTTTACAGTATCCAGATAATGCTATTTCACGGGCCGTGTCAAAACTATCGGTGGAAGAACGCAAAAGTTTTGATGGGACTTTAAAGAAATTGAAACGCCTTGTGTGAAAAACCTGAAAAAGGAATTACAAAGATAGAAAATTGTTGTCATCTTCATAGTTGTTTCAAAAGCATATTATACCAACAATTATAGAAGGAGTAAGGGAGATTGAGGATTTTAATAGAAGGACACAAACACAAAAGGTATGTCAAGCAACCGTATATTACTTATTGTATTAATGTAAACCAAATACACTTTACATGTTTATTTACCTGGTTGTTAATATATTTTTCCAATAAATATTGGAAAATCAATATGATATGAGTTGTCTTCCCCCAACCTGGAATATACATTTCACGCATTACAATTTTCTACACGGGTAGAATAAAGAATTTCAAGAATGTTGGCGGGAAAATTTATTTTTTTTTACAACTCTAAAAAGTTTTTTTCCGAAAAAAATTAAAAATGTAAATTATGAAAAAGTAAAAAAAATACCTTTAAAAATGAAGCAACCAACGGCCCCAGATTTATACCCTGAATTACCTATAGAAGACGGACAAAATTATAGACTACAAAAAATAACAGAAATAGAAAAAAAAAACGTTAATAAATGAAAGAAATAAACGTAAATCATTATACAAGAAATATAAGCGTGGAATAAATGCTACTGACGGAGTTGATACTACGTTAATTTCAATGTCTGTTATTTTAGCTGGTGTTGGAATTGCAGTGCCTTTTTTACTTCCCATACAAATTGCAGCTGTCGCGTGTGGAGGTTTAGGTGCTTGTGTTAAACTTATTAGACGTAAACTTACAACAAAATCAAAAAAACATTATGAAATTAAAACAATGGCAGAATGTAAACTTAACAGTATAAAAAATTTAATTTCAAAATCTTTCACTGATGGACAAATAAATGAAAATGAATTTAAATTAGTTTTAGATGAATTAGAAAAATATAACGAAATGAAAGAAAATATTCGCACAAAACAAACACAAACAGTATTAAATGACAGCGAAAGAAAAAAAAAATAATAGAAGAAACAGAAGCAAGAGTAAGAAATGAATTAAAAAAAATGGAAAATTTATAATTTTCTTTAATAAAATTACTATAGTAAACGATCCTCCACCAAAATATGAATAAAAAATTTTAATTAAAAAATGGCTGAAGGAGGAGAAATTGAAATGAATGATTTATTTAGACAGGATGAGTATGATGATGATAATGAAGAAGAAAAAAAAATCAGTTTACAACAAAAAAAAAAAAAGATTTTCAAATTACAATAACAAAAGAATATAAAGAATCAAAAAATTAATCAGAAAATGACGCTAAAATTCGTGATAGGGAAACGACACAAAAAATGATAAAAAGATTTTATAATGAAAATAAAGAAACAGTACGTAATAAAAATAAACAGGATTTCTTTATTAAGAATAATGAATATGGAGACATTATGTTATTTGTAAAAGATGAATATGGTAATATATATCCATTAACATATTACAAAGGAGGTGTATTAGAATTTTATAAATTTAGTTATATTCCAAAAAAATTCCATGTTGGTGATGATTTTATCAGAAATGTTTTAGGTGTAGATGATTATGGACTTTCTGAAGGAACAAAAAAAAAGTAGAGCAGAGCTTCGTAGAAAGGCCGATAGGCCGAGCACCTGGGGCGTATCAAGTCGTAAAGTTAATACCATAGAAGATATGTCTTCAAATGAAATAACTTCCGAACAAGATACGGAAGAACTATTAGAAACAGCAAGTAATGCATCAACATCCGTAAACGAAATATTAACATCATTTAATAAAGAAACACAAACAAAAATAGATATGAGAGAAATGAATGGTTTAATTGAAGAATATACAACAAATGAAGAAGAGATTGCAATTTAATTACCAAGACTGTATGAAATAAATAGAAAAATAGAAGAAAAAAAGAAAGAATTAAGATTAGCTAAACTAGAAAAAAAAATGAAGATAAAATAAATAAATTAAGAAAAGAATTGATAGATTTGGAAATAAGGAGAAGTGGAATATTAGAGGTAATTAATACTAATAGAGATAATCTACGTAAACAGTTAAATAGAATTAAAGAGACAATACGTAAAATATTAAAAGAAGACACAACATTAAGGGAAAGAATAAGAACATTATTCAGAGATCAAGGAATAACAATAGTTAGTGTTTTAACTGCTTTTGGTTTGATTATTGATGTTATTGTTGAGGCAATTATCCCTTCTGGTAGTGGAAGTAGTCCCTCACCTCCACCTTCTACAAATAAAACAGATGCAAAGGATTGGATAAAAAAAAACAATTAAAAAATCTTGGAAAACTATTAGCTAAGCTTGCAGGAAAATTAGCAGCTGCATTGCCAGGAATTATCGGTGCCATTGTGTCTTGGTTGTTAAATGCAACAAAAGACGTAGTAAATTGGTTTGCAAATAATTTATGGGCTTTACTTCTTTTAGTTGTTGGTTTAGTATATGCTGCTGCTAGGGAATATTTAAAAAAAAATAAAATTAAATTAATAAATCTTATAAATGATTAGTCCTTGAATACCTAATACGACACTTCCAAATAATATCGCTTGTTTATTTTCTTCATGTTCTATATTCGGTTTATCTTGATCAAATTTATTAGAAGGTTTTGGAATATCATGAACAAGTTCTGGTAAAGATTTTTTTTGTTTTTGTTCCATCTAATTTATCTAAAGAATGAGAAAAATGTTTAACATTCTTATTATTTATATCATCGTTAAAGCCTAGTTTTTGATCTTTCGTTGCGATTACAATTTTGTTGTTATAACCAACAATTGTTCCAATTTGTAATCTCATATCACTTGGAGACATGTATAACCCAATACAATAGACATAATTTAGTTTACTCCGGGCGAATTTTAATACTCGTTCATAATAAGATATCTGAGAGGGTAAATCTATGGGACTATTAATAGCATCTTGAACGTTTGCTAAGAATTGTTTTTGAGCGTCAAATCCTGTACCTATTTCTAGTATATTTACACGTATTTGAGATTGTGCTCCTAATAAAGCCCATACAAACGTTCTAATACTTTCATTAATACGTTCAATGCCTACTTTTGTAAAACCTTCTGATTTATCTAAAATAAATGTTGTCCAAGCCATATTTATATCTATTGTATGCTTAATAGAATCTTTTATATTTAATAATGGTCCATTCTGATAATGATTCATTCTATATTCAGCACTCGGTTTATAGTATTCGGTAAAACTTCCTAAACCATGACAAGATGTTTCTAATTTTTGTCTCCAATCTGTATTAGGAGAAATTTGAAATTCATTACATATTTTTTGATATGCAGCTTTGTCATAGGGGTTTTTGTAATAGCAGAAAGAAAAATCAGTTGGTAAAGGTGATTTAAGTTCTTTTAAGATTCTGGCAATACAATAATATAAATGAAACATATAAACCGTTTCGGTTAGATTTGAAGTGTTTTTTATATGATCATCATAAGAAACACCACACCCCGTACTTGCACACCAGACTGCAAAGTTTAGTTGACATTGCCACCAATCAAACGAAGAATGCAATCATGTATTCCATGGTTCATTTCTGTGTAATGGTGGGTTTTGATATTTTTGAAATAAATCGGGAAAAGTTGTTTCAAAATTTTCTTTTTGATTTACAAATATTAATTGATTAACAAGGATTATTTCTTTTTCAGAATATTTAGTGTGAGGATTATACGATACATTAGGATTATATTTACATTTTTTATTCATTTTTTACCCTGAAAATGTATCATACTATTTCAAATATTGATGAAACAATAAACTTACAACAATATATTGATAACAGAGATGGTAATAAACGTATAGGTTTAAAACAAATAACATATTGCGTAGGTTGGGATAATATTTCAGATGAACATATAAAAAAAACTGGGGAGAGACCAATAAAACTTATAGATGGTTATTATAGTTTTAAACAAACAGCGGATTTATTTATAAAAGAAAATATTGAATTGTCCGTAAATGGAACAAATGGTATTGCTTTATTAACTACTCCTGTTGAATAAAAGATAAGTAAAAGTTTAAGATATATGTTAGGATTTAATAAAACAAAAATATTCACACCCAATGAAAAACATTATGGAAACAGACCCATAGATTTTGCTATCTATAAATCATTGAATGTATGTTTAAACCAAGTAAGCACTTCTAATAATTATCTTGATGGTATGCCGAGTACATTATTGGCTGTTATTCCAGTTAAGAATAAAGAGTTTGGAGATGTAATAACGATAAATTTTGAACATCCTGGATATAAGCGTTTAGTAAATGGTGATATACATCAATTAAAATTAGAAATAAGAGATGATGATAATAAAAAAAATAAGAAATAGTTTTCCAATTAAATGTGTTTTAGAAATTATTTAAGGGTACCGCTTCGATAAAAAATTTTATAATAAAAATGAGTATATTTGGAGTTAAAAAAAAAAACACGTAGATGCATCGGAAATATTAAAAAGGAGGAACGAGCTTCAAGTAATGGAAATTAATAATAATTTATTATTTAACAAAATTATAAATATACCAGACAGAAACACAATATGTATATTCGCTGGTATTAATGGCCCGTTGAAATTTAATCAAATGTTTAATTTTGGTACCGGCGGAAGCGAATACGTAATGATTATCCAGGAAAGATATTAGGTATTAGTTAAATAAGTTTAAAAACAGGTAAAGATGGTTTAACTGTCGTGGTGAGTGTTAATGATAGAATAACTTGGCACGGAATAGAATTGGATGAAACTGTTTATGAATATCATAATTATAAAAACTTTGATACCCCTTTAAAAGTTAAGGCTGGAGATAGAATAAGTTTTATGAGTAAGAGTGATAGTCCTTTATGTATCAATACTTTAGTGTCAGTAATAATTGAATTATCAATTTTTAATCCTTAAAAATGGAGGCTTACGGAGAAAAATTAAATCCTTACAGAAAATTAAGAGAACAATTTGGTGTGAAAGGAATTCGTCAAAGTGTCGTAATAACTAACAATCCTTCAACTATTGATCAAAATCAACAGTTATTAGTTAGATTTCCTAATCTAAATAGTAATGATGTCATTGTGCCCGGAACAACCAGGTTAGCTTTCGAAATAGAACTCAAATATACAGACGATAATGCAACTATTTATCAAAACATTGGAAGAGCAATAGTTAAAAAAACATCAATTAAAATAAGTCGGAATGAATTTATGTCGATTAATGATAGCGATATTTATCATTGTTATGTAGATTTATGGAAATCTACAACTGAAAGGGAAAATATGGCATATCAAGGTATTGGTACTGGAAACATGTTAAAACATAGAGTTGGATCAGATGATGCAACAACAAATGCAGGAGATCATTCAATTGCAACAGCCTATGGTTCAAGATTTTGTATACCACTTGACTTTGAACTATTAGAAAGTCATATGCCTTTTTATCAATCAGGTCTTGGTGATAGACTTGAATATGAACTTACATTTAATAATTATAGTAATGTCATCAAATCAACAGATACATCTGCAAGTTATATAATCAAAAACATTTGTTTAGAATTTGATATGGTTTCTAACACTGCATTAGCAAGAGATATAAGAGATCAAGTTGAGGGTAAGATGGTTGTATTATATGACAGGATATTAAGACATAGAAAAATAACCAAAAACAAAAAAGATACATTGTGGAATATTAATTTAAATGTTCCAGCTAGAAGTATGAAAGAAATTTTAATGTTGTTCGAAGACCCTGAAAGAACAAGTACAGAGACTTATTATAATCCTAATATAACAAACGTAGAAATGACAATAGAAGGTGTTCCTAATCAACTATACAGTCAAGGAGTGAAAGCTTATCAACAGTGGGATGAAATAAATAGATTTTTTGCTCTGAATTCAAAAAGAAATAAAGAAACAAATATACCAGCAAAAAATTTAAATTTATCATATACTACATTAGAAAAATACTTAACAACTAATTATGCATTATGGTTAGATTCACGTTCAACGGATGATAACTCATTACACGGTTCAGGTAGAAGAATTGAAAATGCATCTGAAGGTATTACCATTCAAATAACGAAAAAAGAAGGAGCAGCTGATAAACCGATAAATGTTTATCTTTTTGTCATACAAGATGCACAAATTAATTTTGAAGATGAAAGATTTAAAGCAGTAAATTATTAAGTACGACCCTTATTTTTTTTATATTATTTTATTTATAAAGTAAACAACTTTAGTTTCTTTAAAAATGGATAATAATATAAACATAGAATTTCCAAAATACCCTCATTGCGCTATTATTTGTGGTAGAACTGGCTGTGGAAAAACAGAGTTTGTTCTTGATTTGTTAGAAACAGAATATCGTCAGGT
Organism: Modiolus philippinarum; assembly: GCA_002080025.1. Lineage (NCBI taxonomy): Eukaryota > Metazoa > Mollusca > Bivalvia > Mytilida > Modiolidae > Modiolus > Modiolus philippinarum. The sequence goes on along the minus strand of MJUU01065655.1, from coordinate 29,155 downwards.
ATTCGAATATATAGTTATACTTTGTCCAACCATTCGATGGAACAAGGCATACAAAAATCGTGAATGGATTGGTGATGTTAGAAATCCAAAATCAAAAAAATTAACATTAGTAAATCCTATTTGTAAAAACGGAGAAGAAAAATTACAAGAATTATTAAGAATGTTCTTTAAAAAATTTGCAGGTCATCCAACATTATATATTATTGATGACTGCAGTGCAACAAAAGAAATTAAAAAGAAAAGTGATATGCTGTCTGAACTTGCATTTTCGGGAAGACACGCTGAGCAATCGGTATGGGTTATTACACAAAAATATAATTCAATGTTAAAATATTTAAGAGAACAAACAGTATGGTTATGTTTATTTCGTACAAAAGACAAAAAAGTTTTTAAAATTGTTTAGAGGAAAATGATGTAATAGCTAGTTGGGAAGAAAGTAAAAGAATAAAAAAAGAACTTAAAAAAAATAAACATCGTAAATTAATATTAAATATAGATTCACCTACTGGTTATTGGTTACTTGATGAAGACAATTTTTTAGTAATGATTAAGTAAGCTATAAAGCAAAAAAAAAAAAGAATAGCAATAAAAAGCAATAACAAAATTTAAAAACTTGTCATCAGTTACACAGGAAAAAGTAATAAAAAATAGGAGAGCGAAGAGTTAATTAAATTTCATTTCTGTAAAAATGAAGAGAGAATAATTTGATAGATTGTTAAAAAAACAAAAAGATCACAATACACAAAAATGGACCGACTTAGAAATTGATAAAATTTACAAAATCACTGATTATAAATATGTTAAAACAAGTTTTGGTAAGAGTGTAATTTTATCTGTCGAAAATAATGGTGAAGTTTGGTGTCCTTCTCATCTCGCTGAAAAGATAGAAAACAAAGATACTCCTTTTTATGTAAGATCACTCGGGTTGAAAAAATGTAAAAATAATAAAAAAATAAATATCATGCTTATGATTTAGTATTTCCAAAATAGAAAAAACTTATGATTAAGTAATGCTTAAAAAATGTTTAAGCAATGCTTAAAAAATGCTTAAGAAATGCTTAAGAAATGATTAAAAAATGATTAAGTTATAAAGCAAAAAATAGCAATGAAAAGCAATGCTATTAGAAATACTAACAATTATAACAAACACTGCAGTATTATCATTAGTTGGATATGTTGTATTTATTTTTTTTAAATTCAAAAGTAAAATATATAAAATGAACGTTGAAGAATTTCCAATTGAGCAAATCAATGAAAACATAAATATTGATTCGAACGAAGCGAGCGGTTCCCTTTCAGAAAAAAAACGTGAAAGATTATCAGCCGTTGTTGCTGGTGGGGGTAGTAAGCAATATCTGGGTAAAGAATTACAATTGTCAGAAATTGATACAATGACACCAGAACAAATACATAAATTATATTGTAAATATGAAGCAAGATAAGGAGCCAGTATGACCAAGACATTGGAAAACTCTTTTATTAACTTATATGTTATGGGCGTATCAAAGTACTTTAACGTTGTTAATCCACCAAATTTAATGCAAGACTTAGGGGAAGATCCTTTTATCAATCACGCTTTAACACTAATATGTTATATTACCCCCCTCCCCTACCGACTATTTTTTCGTACCTCAAAAATAGTCGGTAGTGGAGGTGGATAATATAACATATTAGTATTGTGTTTAAAAAAACATCCTGAAGGAGAAAATAGTTACACAGAAAAAGTGAAAAAAAATTTGACCCCCCCTCTAAAAAAATAGCCGGCAGTACAGCAATTATATGAATTACCGAGTAATACACAATAAAGAAAAAAATAATACGAATTACCGAGTAACACACAATAAAGAAAAAAAATAATATGAATTACCTAGTAATACACAATAATAAATTAACATATATACACACAAAAAAAGAAAATTAAATATATGAATTACCGAGTAATACACAATAAAAAATTAACATATATACACACAAAAAAAGAAAATTAAATATATGAATTACCGAGTAATACACAATGAAAGTTAGATAACTCTGTCGTGAAAGTTGTACAAAGTTGTATTACCCGGTAATTGTCAATAAACAGCATTGATTTTTGTTGATTACAACACGCTATTTATAAGACGCGAGTTTTAAATAGACTACTTCAATTTAAATGACAAACCAAGCGTACTGTATATCAATAATGAATGTGTAATTGGATTGTTGATGTTTAAATGTATAAATTTGAGATTTAAATGGCTTCGTATGCTTTTTGTTTGTCATGTCAAATGAAAATTTTGTTTAAACTGTAATTAACAAAAAAAAATACCCTTAAAAATGAAGCAACCAACGGCCCCAGATTTATATCCAGAATTACCTGTAGAAGATGGACAAAATTATAGACTACAAAAAATAACAGAAATAGAAGAAACATTAATAAATGAAAGAGATAAACGTAAATCACTATACAAGAAATATAAACGAGGAGTTAACGTAACGGATGGCGTAGACACAAGTCTAATTTCAGCCTCCGTTATTTTAGCAGGTGTAGGAATTGCAGTGCCCCCCTTACTTCCAATTCAAATCGCAGCTGTCGCATGTGGCAGTTTAGGGGGTTAAGTTAAACTTGTTAGACGTAAACTTACAACAAAATCAAATAAACATTACGAAATTAAAACACTGGCAGAATGTAAACTAAACAGTATAAAAAAATTAATTTCAAAATCTTTAACTGATGGACAGATAAATGAAAATGAATTTAAATTAGTTTTAGATGAATTAGAAAAATATAATGAAATGAAAGAAAATATACGTACAAAACAAACACAAACAGTATTAAATGACAGTGAAAGAAAGAAATTGATTGAAGAAACAGAAGCAAGAGTAAGAAGTGAATTAAAAAAAAAAATGGAAAATTTCTAATTTTCTTTAACAAAATTACTATAGTTAATGACCCTCCACCAAAATATGAATAAAAATTTTTAATTAAAAAATGGCTGACGGAGATTTTGAGTTTGATAATCCTGTATTCGAATATGATGATGATAACGAAGAAGAAGAAAAAGAAATCATTTTACAACAAAAAACAGATTTTCAAAGTGAAGTAACAAAAGAATATGAAGAATCAGGAAATTTATCAGAAAATGGTGCTAAAATTCGTATTATGGAAACAACACAAAAAATAATAAAAAGATTTTATAATGAAAATGAAGAAACAGTACGTAATAAAAATAAACAGGATTTCTTTATTAAGAAAGATGAATATGGAAGACCTATGTTATTTGTAAAAGATGTATATGGTAAGGCATATCCATTAACATTTTACAGAGGAACTATATTAGAATTTTATGCATTTAGCACTCTTAAAAATAAATACGGTGTTGATTTCCTTAGAATTGTTTTAGATGTTGATGATTATAAATTTTCTGAAGGAATGAAAAAAGTAGAGCAGGGTTTCAGGAAGAGCTTAAAATCCCACGACCTTGGGGTAAAACCGAAACTATAAGAGAAGATATTTCTTCACAAGATAGTTTCCAAGAGTTTGTTACTTCCAAAAAAGATAGGCTAAGAAGTATTTTTTAGCGTCAAATCGAAACCATAAAAGAAAGTATTCCTTTAAACGAAATAACTTCCGAACAAGAGGCAGAAGAACTTTTAGAAACAGCAGGTAATGTAGAAACATCTGTAAAAGAAGTATTTGATGATGAAACATTTGAGAGAGAAGCAGAAAGACGATTTAATTTACCCTGGAGAGAGATTGTTAATTTACCAGAGGAATTTATTGGTATTAAAAAAGCGCTTGCAAATAATATAGCAAAATTGGATGAAATAGATAATAGAATAAAAGAAAAAAAGAAAGAATTAGGATTAGCTAAACTAGAAAAAAATGAAGATCAAATAAATATTATAAATAATGAATTAACAGATTTGGAAATTGAAAGAAGTGCAAGACTTTAGGCAATTAATAATAATAGATATATGATACGTAACCAGGTAGATAGAATTAAACAAACAATACATAAAATATTAAACGAAGACAAAACATTAGGGGAAAGAATTAAAACATTATTCAGAGAACAAGGAATAACAATAGCTAGTATTTTAACTGCTTTTGGGATGATTATAGGTGTTATTGTTGAGACAATTATTCCTTCTGGTAGTGGAAGTAGTCCCCCACCTCCACCTCCTTCAGGTAAAACAGATGCAAAAGATTGGATAAAAAAACAATTAAAAAATCTTGGAAAACTATTAGCTAATCTCGCAGGAAAAGCAGCAGCAGCCTTGCCGGGAATTATCGGGCCATTGTGTCTTGGTTGTTAAACGCAACAAAAGACGTAGTAAATTGGTTTGCAAATAATTTATGGGCTTTACTTGTTTTAGTTGTTGGTTTATTATATGCTGCTGCTAGGGAATATTTAAAAAAATGAACTATCTCACTCTGTTCGTAAAATTAATAAATCTTATAAATAATTAGTCCTACAATACCTAATACAACACTTCCAAATAATATTGCTTGTTTATTTTCTTCATGTTCTATATTCGGGTTATCTTGAACAAAAGGTTTTGGAATATCTTGAACAAATTTATTAGAAGGTTTTGGAATATCATAAACAAGTTCTGGTAAAGATTTTTTTGTTTTTGTTCTATCTAATTTATCTAAAGAATGAGAAATATGCTTATTATTTATATCATCGTTAAAGCCTAGTTTTTGATCTTTTGTTGCTATTACAACTTTATTGTTATAACCAACAATGCTTCCAATTTGTAATCTCATATCACTTGGAGACATGTATAACCCAATACCATAGACATAATTAACATTATTCCGAGCGAATTTCAATACTCGTTCGTAATGGGATATCTGAGAGGGTAAATCTATGGGACTATTAATTGCATCTTGAACGTTTGCTAAGAATTGTTTTTGAGCATCAAATCCTGTACCTGTTTTTAGTATATCTACACCTGTTTGAGATTGTGCTCCTAATAAAGCCCATACAAAAGTTTTTATACTTTCATTAATACGTTCAATGCCTACTTTTGTGAAACCTTCAGATTTGTCTAAAATAAATGTTGTCCAAGCCATATTTATATATATTGTATGCTTAATAGAATCGAAGAGACATAAGTTGTCGAAATGAGCATATGCAGAAAATAAATTCACAGTAACTTCGGTATTTAGTTATTTATATTTAATAATGGTCCATTCTTAGAACGATTCATTCTATATTCAGCACTCGGTTTATAGTATTCAGTAAAACTTCCTAAGCCATGACAAGATGTTTCTAATTTTTGTCTCCAATCTGTATGAGGAGAAATTTGAAATTCATTACATATTTTTTGATATGCAGCTTTGTCATAGGGATTTTTGTAATAACAGAAAGAAGGATCAGTTGGTAAAGGTGATTTAAGTTCTTTTAAAATTCTAGCTATACAATAATATAAATGAAATATATACATTGAATTTGTTAGATTTGAACTACCCTCTGCATTTTTCGGACGTATATGATCATTATAGGAAACACCACATCCAGTACTTGCACACCAGACTGCGAAATTTAACTGACACTGCCACCAATCAAAAGACGTATGCATCCATGTATTCCACGGTTCGTTAGTATGCAATGGTGGATTTTGATATTTTTGAAATAAATTAGGAAAAGTTGTTTTAATGTTTTCTTTTTGATTTACAAATTTTTTTTGTTCATTAAGAATTATATTTTTTTCAGAATATTTAATATTAGGATTATATGATACATTAAGATTATATTTAAAATTTTTATTCATTTTTTACCCTAAAAAATGTACCATACTATTTCAAATATTGATAAAACAATAAACTTACTTACTTACATTGATAACAGAGAGGGAAATAAACGTATAGGTTTAAAATATATAACATATTTCGTAGGTTGGGATAATATTTCAGATGAACATATAAAAAAAAACTGGGGAGAGACCCATAAAACTTATAGATGGTTATTATAGTTTTCAACAAATAGCGGATGAATTTTCAAAAGAAAATATTGAATTATCCGTAAATGAAACAAATGGTATTGCTTCTTTAATCGCATCTTTTGAATTTAAGATTAGCAAAAATTTAAGATATATGTTAGGATTTAATAAAACAAAAATATTCACACCCAATGAAAAACATTATGGAAACAGACCCATAGATTTTGCTATATATAAATCATTGTATTTACATTGAGAACAAGTAAGCACTTTTTATAATTATCTTGATGGTGCTCCGAGTACATTATTGGCTGTTATTCCAGTTAAGAATAAAGAGTTTGGTGATGTAATAACGATAAATTTTGAACATCCTGGATATAAGCGTTTAGTAAATGATGTAATAACAGAATTAAAATTAGAAATTAGAGATGAGTATAATAAAAAAATAAGTAATAGTTTACCAATTAATTGTGTTTAGAAATTATTTAAGGGTACCGCTTCACTAAAAATTTTTATGATAAAAATGAGTACATTTGGTGTTAAAAAACACATAGATTTATCTGAAATATTAAGAATAAAAAACGAACTTAAAATAATGGAACTTAATAATAATTTATTATTTAATAAAATTATAAATATACCGGATAGAAAAATAATAAATATATCTGCTTGGATAGATGGATCAGTAAAGATTAATCAGAATTTTAATTTTGGTTCTAAAAATATATATGTAATGACTTATTCAGGGAAGATTTTAGGTCTTAGTTTAGTAACCCAATCAATAGGATTATCTGATTTAATTGTTGCAATAACTATAAATGATAAAAACAATCCAAGGATATGAAATTTCTATTTAGGATGAATATAAAAACTTTGTTATCCCTTTAAATGTTAAAGCTGGAGATAAAATAAGTTTTGTTAGTAAGTGTGATAATTATTTTTGTGTCAATACTTTTATATCAGCAGTAATTGAATTATTTTTATAAACTCTTGTTAATTATTTGAATTACCTAGCTAATAATTTACCTTTTAAAAATGAGTATATTTGGAGTTAAAAAAAGCACGTAGATGCGTCGGAAATATTAAAAACGAAGAAAGAGCTTCAAGTAATGGAAACTAATAATAATTTATTATATAACAAAATTATAAATATACCAGACAGAAACACAATATGTATATTTGCTGGTTTTAATGGCCCGTTGAAATTTAATCAAATGTTTTATTTTGGTACCGGCGGAAGTGAATATGTTTATAATTATCCAGGTCAAATATTAGGTCTGAGTTTAATAAGTCTAAAAACAGGAAAAGATGGTTTAACTGTCATGGTGAGTGTTAATGATAAATTAACTCATGATGGAATAGAATTGGATGATTCTGTTTATGAATATCATAAATATAAAAACTTTGAAAAACCTTTATATGTTAAGGCTGGAGATAGAATAAGTTTTATGAGTAAGAGTGATAGTCCTTTATGTATCAATACTCTAATATCAGCAGTAATTGAATTATTTTTATAAACTATATTTTTATTCCTAAAAAATGGAGTCTTAGGGAGAAAAATTAAATCCTTATAGAAAATTAAGAGAACAATTTGGTGTGAGAGGTATTCGTCAAAGTGTTGTAATAACTAATAATCCTTCAACTATTGATCAAAATCAACAGTTATTAGTGAGATTTCCTAATCTAAGTAGTAATGATGTTATTGTCCCAGGATCAACCAGATTAGCTTTCGAAACAGAACTCAAATCTACAGACGATAATGCAACTATATATCAAAATATAGGAAGAGCAATAGTTAAAAAAACAACAATTCGAATAAGTGGAAATGAAATTATGTCGATTGAAGATAGTGATATTTATCATTGTTATGTTGATTTGTGGAAATCTACAACTGAACGTGTAAATATGGCATATCAAGGTATTGGTAATGAAAACATGTTAAAACATAGAGTTGGATCTGATGATGCAACAACAAATGCAGTAGATCAAGCTTGCAACAGTCTATGGTTCAAGATTTTGTATACCACTTGACTTTGAAATATTAGAAAGTCATATGCCTTTTTATCAATCAGGTCTTGGCGATAGACTTGAATATAAACTTACATTTAATAATTATAGTAATGTTATAAAATCAATAGATTCATCTGCAAGTTATAGAATAAAAACATTTGTTTAGAATTTGATATGGATTCTGATTCAGAATTAGCAAGACAAATAAAACATCAAATTGAGGGTAAAATGGTTATCTTATATGATAGAATATTAAGACATAGAAAAATAACTAAAAACAAAAAAGATACATTGTGGAATATTAATTTAAATATTTGAAATATTAGAAAGTCATATGCCTTTTTATCAATCAGGTCTTGGCGATAGACTTGAATATGAACTTACATTTAATAATTATAGTAATGT
>MJUU01065650.1:0-30116 GCA_002080025.1 Modiolus philippinarum | reverse complement strand
AAATAGCACATAGGGGTAAATTGCTGTTTTTTGCAAATAACTCAAAAACCGTTACAGATATTAAAAATCTGACGCGTGGTAAAAGTGATCAGCATGACAAGATCTACCTGCCCTGCGATTTTGAAGAAAATCTGATTACCCATTTTGGAGTTATTGCCCCCTTTCCGGAAATTTTTCAAAATTTTTGTTTTTTACTTTTTATCAAAAAAAAAAAACTATAGCAGATAAAAATGTTCAGCTTATTAAGATCTACCCACCCTGCAATTTTGGAGAAAATCAAAAAACCCCTGTAGGAGATAATGCCCTTTTTTCACAGAATTTTCAAAATTTTCATATCTTTCGTCTTTTATTTCCAAAACTATAGCAGATGATGGTCAAGTGTAAATTGATAAAATGTTTGCCATGCTGTGGTGATTTCAAAAGTGGTGTTGAAAATCGTTCTGTTGACCGCAATTTTCAAAATGGCCGCCAAAAAAGCGGGAAAATTCAACATTGTACGATTTCAATAAAATTTGGTTTCCAAATAGATATTGATGTTGCGACTTCAAAACCGGTGTTGAAAATTGTTTGTTGACCGCCATTTTCAAAATGGCCACCAAGAAAGGCGGGAAAATTCAACGTTGTCTGGTTTCAATGAAATTTGGTTTCCGAATAGGTATTGATGTCGCAACTTCAAAACCGATGTTAAAAATTGTACGTTGAATGCCATTTTCAAAATGGCTGCCAAAAAAGGCGGGAAAATTCAACATTGTCTGATTTCAATGAAAGTTGGTTTCCATATAGATATTGATGTAGCGATGTGTTTCTTCACAATATAAGAATATGTTTAAACTAGATTATAAAGGGGAACCCCTGCCAAATTTTTTTTATGGAAAGGAGGACTTGGAATGTTTTGATTTCAGGAATATGTATTATCAGATTAATAAGGGGAACCCCTGCCCAAATTTTTTTTGCATGATGGTCTGAAATTGGTTGTAATGGATAGTGGGGCTTTAAATTACCGTGGAAACTGCTGAATCTACTTGCCCAATTGGAACCATACTTGGTGACAACTGTCCATAGTTGGTACCTATCGAAGAATGTTTCTGGTAAGTCCGCGTGTATTCCAAGATGGCCGCCAGCACATTGTTTAGCATTGGACCCTATGGAAAAACACATTCAAATACATTCTTCTCTGAAACTACTTGGTAAGTTGGAATCACAACTTGGTCACAATAGGTCCTTAATGGTCTTTAAAAAAAAAAATGTCTGACAAGTCTGCACCTCATCCAAGATGGCCACCAGCTGCGACCATTGTTTAACATTGGACCTTATGGGGAAAACATGTTCAAAGATTTTCTCCTTTGAAACTGAGACACTTGAACATTGGGTTAATTTTGGCTGCAGTTTATGCCAGTCATGGACCAGGTGAGCTATACAGGCTCTTGAGAGCCTCGAGTTGAACAGTAAAATCTCTGGCATATGGCGTTTTAATTTCACAACCCATTCGCTATCGTCATGCCTCTAGCATGTACATTGTACAGCGACTTTGTCAACAGAACGAAATTATTGTCTCAAATAACGTATCAAGTTTATTGTTGTAATTGTAACTACATAATTTTTACAGTTTTATTTATTTCACAGACTGCTACGATGTTATTTCCGAAATGAAAATAGATATCTTTGACTAGACCCCGAGCTTTTTCCCTAGTACCGGTACAAGGAAAAAACTAGGGGGAAGGGCTTTGGTGCATTGGTACCCAAACCTTCCCATTCTTTATCCTGTTTCCATATAGTAAAATAAATTTACAAATAAAACAATACTGGTAGACTACTGACTGTATGACCACTATCTTGAAAGGGAAGACTAAGACAAAAGGTATCAATAATTAGATATTATACTTGTAAAAACATAAGGTCACCAGTTTTCATGGCAATTTTAACGGATTCGTCCAGAGTATTCTGTCAATACCCTCATTACGTAAATAATTTAATATACATACCAATTTTCCGGGTTTTTTTTATCAGTTTTTGACATTTTTGGCAGCATTATTCGACCAATACCACAAGACCAAACTAGTTTTATATGAGCTCTGCTATTAGAGGTGATATGATAACTTGGTGACCAAATGACCAAATGAGGGTACTTCTTCTTCTTTTCGCAGGTCCTTCCTTCTATTGGAGCAATCGGACTTAATCCGATATTAAAGCATATTATATTACTATAAACCCGGCACCATGGGATTAGGCCTATTGCGAGAGATATTAGTTTAAACTCAATTTTAAGGAGGGAAACTGTGTTAGGACTATGTACAAATATATATTAAAAAACGTTGAGTATTAATGAATTAAAATGATCCTATATGCTAAGTCAGCCTCTTTCCTTGACTTTCATCTTGAAATTGACAACAGAGGTACACTACAAACTAGGCTATATGACAAACGCGATGACTTCACTTTTCCATTTATCAACTTCTCTTTTCTTTGTAGCAATATTCCAAAAGCACCGGCATATGGAGTTAACATCTCCCCACTCATTCGCTTCTCAAAGGCCTGTGGTCGATACAGTGACTACCTTGACAGAGCTCGGTTGCTTACAAATAGGCTACTTAAGTAAGGGTATGTTGCCCATAACTGGAGGTCATCACTACAGAAGTTTTACGGTTGACATCCCGATCTTGTGTACCACTATGTGATATCTGTTTTCCAGATGACAACAGATCTTTCTCTTTGCCACTAAAGTTTGTTTTTCCTCTACCGGATTTAACTTTAATAATGGAGCTGACATGTTCAACACGGCGGATGTCATATAAGAAGCAGGACATGCTACCTCTACCGGTGCACCTGATCTCACCCATGGTTTTTAATTGGGTCCCTGTTGTTCATTTTTGTATATATGTGTGTCTTCATTTTCTTTTCTGTGCCGTACTCATGTTATGTCTTTGTTTCTTTGTTTTTCTGACGTTGCCATTGTCCTTGGATTGTTCGTTTTCGACTGACGGTTCGGTTCTCACTTACTCTAAATGAAGCTAAGTGATTGATAGCCTTGTGTTTAATCTATTATTAATTTATTGATTATTAGTGCTATACATTATTTGATAAAAGGTGAAAAATAATGTTGATTATGTATAACAATGTAGATTATTTGTATGTTATATCGAAAGAACAACCCATTTTATATCACTTTAAAACTATGTGCATGGATTCCTTTTATAATATAGTAGAAACAAATTGCTGAAATAGTCAAAATATGTAAGAGAATATTTTTCTATATTTTCAGTTTTCCTATTTGGTTTTCATTTCAACTTAGAAAAAAATTGTGCAGGGGTTCCCCTATAAATATAGGTTATACATATTAATGAAATCTGACATGGTGGCCCTTCAAAAAAAATTTCGTTATAATCTAGTTATTACATATTGCTAAAATCGTTAAAAATACCTTGCAGTAAAATTTCAGTTTTAGGATTTGATGTCCATGGCAACCGAAAGCTCCACTATCAACAACAACCCATTTCGACCTGAATTGACAAAGAAAATCGGACAGGGTTTCCGTTTATAATTTAGGTAGAATACATATTGCTGAAATCAAACATTTTGAGTCCTCCTTCCAAAAAAAAAAAAAATTGGCATCGGTTCCCCTTGTAATCTACTTACATTGTAATACATATTGCTAAAATCGTTTCAATGTGAAGCAGATTACCTTTTTCTAGAATTTCAGATTTCTTTTGAATGGTTTCCATGGTAACCTAAAGCTCCACAATGCATAAAAATGGGCAGGGGTACCCCTTATAATCTAGCTAACGTAATAAAAATATATAGCAGAATTCTTTTCAGACATTTCAGACTATTACTTAAAAAATTGGCAGAAATTCCCAAAATAATTTTGGTGATACATATAGCTGAAATCAAAAAGAGAACTGCTATCACTAAAATGTATGTATTATTGCTAAGTACAGACCTCAAAAATAAAAAGTTTTTCATGAAATTTACCACTTAGTAATATATTTTTTTTAATTCTAAGACATTGTTCTCTCTATCATTCTTTGAAGGTTTGACAACTTTGCAAATGAAATGTTGAGCAAGATATTAATTTCCTTGGTTGTATCCTCCCTTGTAACTTCTCAAATCTTATTTTGTAGTTAAAGGCATCAATCAAAAGTGCTTTCTTGTACATGTTTAAGCTATTTAGCTGTTCTAGTGATAAAAGGAACATTTCTATTTGAAAAATCAAACTTGTAGCTATTATTGTTATTTTTGTTATTTTATAATTCCACACATGAGAATTTAAGCTTAACATAGTCCTTTTAATTTCAATCATGTTAATTTTTATTATCCAAAAAGTTTCAATGCGATATTGCTCAAATAAATCACAATGATCTAGTACATACAGTGGCTAACAGTCCTGTAAAATTTGAAGAAAATCTGAGTAGTGGTTTCTCAGGGGTTACGCATAAAAAAATGCCATGGTGTTATATTGTTAGATGTTCAATAACTCCAACAAAATTTAACGAATCAAAATTGCAATGCGATATGATCTAGTACTTACGGTGACAAACAATTAGAATTAAATTAATTCCGACCAGCGTTTTCTTAGAAGTTGCGTCTACAAAAGTGTGACAAAAGGACGGACGGATGGACACACGGACGCAAACCATCACTAGGTCTGACCGGTGCGGTCGTGGGTGGACAAAAAGGAGAAAATAAAACTATGTGGGGAAATAAATTTTATGTGAAGAAGTAATCAATGTTCCTAAAAAGACCTTTGCAAAGTGTTCATTTTAAATAAAATCTTGGATTATAAAAATACATTGTTGTATTCTGATATTTGGGAAATTTCAGGAAACTCAAAGATTAATAATATGGATTTCGCCAATATGAATTCCTGTTAAGTAAATGAGAACCGAACCGTCAATCAAAAGAACGAACAATCCATGGACAATGGCAAAATCAGACACACTAAGAAACAATGACACCACTTGAGTACGGGACAAAAAAGAAAAATGAAGACACACATACAGATGAACAACACGGACCCGATAAAAAACCATGGGTGAGATCAGGTATACCGGTACAGTAACCATCTCCTGCTTCTTATAAGACTCCCGCCGTGTTGAACATGTCAAGTCGAAGTAAAGTCGAATCCGATAGAGGAAAAACAAACTTTAGTTGTAGAGGGAAAGATCTGTTGTCATCTCGGAAACAGATATCCCATAGCGATCCGCAAGATCGTGATGTCGATCGTAAAACTTCTGTGGTGATATAAGTTTTGTGTAATGTATCCTTGCTTAAGTAGTCTATTTGTAAGCAAATGAGCTCTATCAAGGAAGTCATTGTAACGACCACAAGCCCTTGGTAGCGAATGAGTTTGTGAGATGTAAACTCCATATGCTGGTGCTTTTGGAATGTTGCTACAAAGAAAAGGGAAGTGAAGTCAATGCGTTTGTCATACAGGCTAGTTTGTAATGTACCTCTGTTGTCAGTGTCAAGATGAAGGTCAAGGAACGGAGCCGATGTGGAAGTATCTGTAGTATCCTTAATTTCAAGCTCTTTTGGATAAATAAGATGAAGAAAATCATCAAAGCGAGGGTTGTTTAATTATAAAATATCATCTATATAATGGAAGCTGAAATTAAAGGACTGGGCCAGTTATTTGTCTTTATTTTGAAGAAGCCCTTCAATGAATTCAGCCTCATAAGAGTGGAGCAACAGATCGGCTAAAAGAGGTGCACAGTTTGTGCCAATTGGAATTCAAATTGTCTGTTGAAAAACATGTCCTCCAAACTGGACAAATATATCATCGATCAAAAACTCTAACATTTTCATCCCTTCTTCTGTATTTTTTTGTGATTCTGAGTCGTATTTCACAACGTATGCTTGTTCTACGCATATGGCAATGTACTTATATCTTCGTTCGCCGTTCTTACGGAAGAAACATATATGAATTATATCTTATATATTATAGGAATCGTAGTATAAATTGTGGATAAGTCAAATGTTTTAATGCTGTTGCAATGCAATTATGATCTAGATTTCAGGATGTCAAGCAGATCTTTAGAATTTTTTAATATCCACATTTCATTTACAGCACTTCTTGAAAAGCTAGTATCACAGTATTTTGAAGGCCCTATTTTACGGCTGTCAAGATGGAGGCTAAAAGCTTAGAAAGAGGTTTTGTGGAACATTTTGCAGATCCAGCGATGTACCGTTGTTTGTATGGGCATATGTGTAACTTTGGTACCCAGTACAAGGAAAGGAGATCGGTTAAATTTTTAAGGCAGTTTTATTTTCGTGATTTTGGCGTTTGGAATGAAAAGGCGAAAATAAAACGGCGCGAATATACTTTTTAATTATTGGTGTCAATGGTCAACAATTTGGAAGGGAGAATTCAAAACTGCGCGAAATAAAATCCTAGCAATTTACCGCGAAATAAAGACGGCGCGAAAATTTCCCGGTTTACAGTACCTAGATTTTAAAAGAAACCCTGTCTAATTTTATTTTAAATGGTGATCTGAAATGGGTTGTAATGGATAGAGTAGTTTTCAGTTGCCATGGAAACCAAGTCAGAACACTGCATCTTTGGAAAAAAAAACATTATGTTGCATATTTTCTTCACAATTTCAAAAATTTGTATAAACTAGATTATAAGGGGAACCTCTGCCATTTTTGGAAAGAAGTACTTTGACTGTTTTGATAAAATCAAAATGTATGACCTCGATTATATTAAAGGGGAATTCCTGCCCAATTTTTTAAATTTGTTTTTGAATGGTGGTCTAAAATGAATTGTATTGGATAGTAGAGCTTACATGTATAATTGCCATGGAAATAAATCTAGGAAACAGAAAGTTATAGAAAAGCAATATTCCCCTGCATACTTTTTGCGATTTCAGCAATATTTAAAAACTACATTTTAAGAGGAACCCTTGCCCAAAGTGTTTTGTAAAGGGGACTGGAATGTTATCAGCTATCAGCAAAATGATTCAACTAGGTTATAACCCCTGCCGAAATTCTTAGCCGAGATGCGAAGAAGTCGAACATTCGTCGGAAGTTCCATTATAAGTCTCTGATAAAAGTGTAAAAAAAATGTGGGAATATACAACTGTTTGCATATCAGATGATGAACTTATGAAAAATAACATGTATATGCAACTCGGCTTTTGCACCTACGATTTGTTACCTGATTTTTGAGAAATAAAATAACACATCGAAACAGTGCGAACATTTTACTATAAAATAAAAATTGTCCTTTGACTGGTCATCTTCGGACTTGGAAATAAAATATACATGTTGGATATTATTCCAATTTAATCTATCAGGAAAAAAAAATTAGAATATAAGAAATAAATTACCTATAGAATTTAAATGACTATAAGAATCTATTATGACTGGCAAAATGGACATTTAGAGATAAAGTATAGTCTTTAAAATGCTATAAATGTTATAACATTTGATGAGCCTGTATCGCCCATCCTGACCAAGGCAATACAGACAGTTAAATTAACTTGTACGCAAAAGGCTTATTTTTAAACAGTGTTAAGATACCCATTTGCTAGGTCAAGTGTAAAACTTCTTTCCAAACTGGTAACACCAGATTTAAAGATAATTATCGTGCTTAAGTTTATATCCAGCTTCAGTTGAAATTTCACCAATATTGTACAATATATTTTACCCTTACTTTCAAATGAAGGATAGGGAGTAAACTAACAAGACTAGGTCAACGCCTGAATAGTAAAATTCAAGTTATCTATGTTTAAATTCAAACAGCGGTTCTCAAGAAGAAATTCTTCATAGCTGGTACTTTCTTGTTATCTTGAAATAAAAGACGCGACACAATCTAAAAACTCGGATTTGTACTTGATTTGATTTCAAATTCTCATTCGTTTGTCTATATTCCTTTGAAGTAACATACCCCTGCATACGGCGTTTGTGAATGTCAGCTCATGCGATAATCTAAGAAATCCTCCAAGTGCAAGGACTTATCAAATACATGTTATTGAGTGTGATACATATGTACATGTATGTGTATTAAAATATAGGGAAATAGGTCAGAAAATGGCAGTTGCGGGTGCCAATAAACCGGTTCAACTTTGCAGCCGAGTTTTGCTAACATGGATCATATTTTTGGGGGTCATAGGTCACTTTAAAATGCATAAAATAGGCAATGTACAAAATATATTTTCATAGATTGTAAACCATATTAGCAGCTAAGAAAAATGAAGGAAAACTCTTTAGGGAACAATTTCCAAAGTTTTGACGTCCTATATATCAACTATTCTTCCATGGAATTTCAAAATGTTTTGCTCAAGTTGTTCTGGTATTAATGTTTTACAAAACAAAGGGCGAGATTTTCATTCTAATTATTAATTTTCTCAAATAAGCACCTAGATCTTGTAATTTTTCTGTCCCATTGTAAAAGCTTAAAATGTATCTTTGTTTCTCTAATTTTGTTAATTAACGAGTATGATCCTCTTTTTCTAGTACAAAAGTATTGTATTTAAATAAATACGTAAGTATCTGTTGAAGAGGTTATCATCCGAATTGTTGTAGCTCTCTCAAGACACTTATCTTATGAAAAGATGGATAACTCTATATGCATACATCAACACAAAACAGAGCTGTCGTGGATTGGCTTCCCATATGTCAGTCGTATATCGAATTTTGCAACATTTCAGAGAAAAAAAGTTTTTAATTTCGTTATTTTGCAAACTTTGTCAGTGATAACAACAAACTACTTTGTTGAATGTGATATTGTGGTAAATTCAATCGGACGAGATCCTTTGGATCCGTACGAGACAACGGCAGTAGAATACCGAAGGAACAAGGGAAGCGAAGACCACAAAAATCGAAATCCAAAGACATGGCAAAAACGGCAACAGAGAAAAACAAAGACAAAACAAGGACGTGAGACAGGTACAATGCACGGAAATAAAAAGACGACACCAAAAACTAAGGCACACATCGTGTGAACTCCAATGAAAACCGGAATTGACATCAGGTGCTCCGGAAGGGTAAGCATGTCCTGCTCCGCTAGCAACACCCGTCACACTATCAGTGAGTCAATCCAGGGTTGAGTCAAAACCGGTTATGTCAAATCCGAGAAGACGTGCAATATAGCCGAAAATGTCCGTTTTCATTGGGGACACAGACACGTCATATCTGTGAATGATATCATGGTGGCGGCCATAAAATTTATACAAGGTATAATCCTCTTTTATTCTGGTAATCTTCTTAAAACAGCCTCTTTTTTAAAGTTAACTTCGCGACAACTAAAAGAACTTAAGTTTACTTTAAATGTACTGTATGGAAATCTGAGTAGTCAGTTCTTTTGTGCTGATCTGAATTTGGCTTTACATTTAGATCGTATTGGTATTTGTTCTCTATCAGTTTTTGAACATCTTTGTGTTTATGATCTTCAAAACGTTAAGATTTTATTTTCACTGTAGAAACATAAGTTGTTGAAATGCGCATATGCAGAAAAGAAATTCACAGTAACTTCGGTATTTAGTTATTCTAACAATTCTAACATTTTGCATAAAATCGAGCATATGATGGAGTTTGGAGTTGAATACAATGTTGCTGCCGACGCAGTTGACTGAAGTGATCCCTACGTGTGATGCCTACATATGTACAAGACAAAATGTCAAATTCATTATACTGATAAATCAGATATTAACCCTTTGGTAAAATGATATTTACCTTTTAATTGCAAATTCATAGAACAAACTCCAAAATTCGACAAATATAAGCATTTTCTATAAAAAAAATGGACTAAAGTGACCAAACTGCTTGCATATGTCAGCACAGGAAACATAGAGCGCATGTGTGTGCCAATGAGATTTTTGCATAGAAAAGTGGCAATTTTTATATACTATTGACATATCAAAAAGTCTCAATGGCACAAGAATGCACTCTATGCTTCATGTGCCAAAACATGACAAAAAACTTACGAAAATTTTTCGATTTTCGGTAAATCTGGAAGATGCATGATATTTGTGACGTCACAATTAAAATTTGATAACGTTATTGCGCCCATTTACTTGAGTTTTGATTTGAGCAATGGATCAATTGTTAATTGCGCATATGCAGAATCAAAATTCACAGTAACTTCGGTATTCAGTTATTTGTATATATCTAGTAAATTTTAAATGAAAACACCGTTTGGAAATTTAGGTAATTCAAATACGCCTCTCATTGTACATACTCCTTTCATTAAGTTATATTTAAGGTAGATCGCCCCTTATACACGGCACATATTGCCAAGAAGGAGTCGGATGCGGAATCGACTTGATTTTCATGCCGGAATATTCCTTTATTGGCCTTTTCATTGTGACGTCATGATATATCGACATACACTTTCCCGCGAATTACCTCCCCTTTCCCGTAAATATAATCTGTATCGTAAACTACCTAAAATATCTCTCTAAATCAAACGGTGACAAATAGATTTTTTCAGCTCAACAGAAAGCTGAATTGTATATCTCCAAAATATCAAATAATAAAAAAAAATCAATCTGATATTTATTCTATATGAAAGCTAAACAGTAAGCATGTTGTCACAGTTCTCTATATATTCTGCTGAAAAATACTGAATTTAGCCTGATTTTCAAAGCCAGATAGCAGGAAAAGATGATCGGTGACATATAATTTTTATTTTATTTTTGGAACATATGAGGTAAGACCTACATAAGATGTTATAATAAAAAAATTATGTCTGATACTTTTATTAGCCTCGAACTACCTTAAAGTATGAAGGAAAATCCTGTATCTGTTTAAGTCGTAAAGGGGGTAAAGGGGGTTGTTACCCTCGAGTCTGTCTGTACAAAAACAACGGCAGTAGAATACCGAAAAAATAAGGGAATTGATAATCACCAAAAGCGGAGTCAAAAAATGGAAACAGAGAAAAACAAAGACAAAACAAGGACGCACAATGCACGCAAATATAAAGACATCAATAACTAGCCCCTTAATAGTCAATCTAATATAGTTTTTCAAGAGTGCTGTAAATGGTTTGTTGAATGAA
This sequence comes from Modiolus philippinarum, assembly GCA_002080025.1. NCBI lineage: Eukaryota > Metazoa > Mollusca > Bivalvia > Mytilida > Modiolidae > Modiolus > Modiolus philippinarum. The sequence continues at coordinate 19,120 of MJUU01065650.1, read as the reverse complement.
CCAATCAAGCAAAGACTTGTCAGGGTACATTTTTTTCTGTAATTCAGGATATTTCATTTAGGCAAACCATAGAGTCTCACATTGATTAAAAGATACAAGTTCCTTGTGGAAAAAATTGAAGTCTCTGTCCGGATTATTATTCAAAATTCTTTCTTTACTTAATACCGGGATGATCATTTCTTTTAACTCTCTGCGACCATTCAGTGGTAATTGCTGTTGACTTGCTACCGAACACTTCTGCAATGGAAGGGGAGGTTGGATGGCCATAAAACCGGTTTAACCCCCCATTTCTTTTGGAATGCCTGTACCAAATCAGGACCCTTGCGTTCCACAATTCTGCCAATGGTTTCATGAACTTCGGTTCTTGACCACTTGAATTTGCTTATGCTGATACAAGATGATGAGAGATTTAAAAACCAGTCATGGACAGCAATTCTGCAATTTTGAAAACATACATTGAGAACAAGATCTTGAACACAAAAATAACATAAATGGAGTTTTAATGTTTATGAAAAGGGACAGGAAAACGTATAGACGACATTCCCAGTCTTCATTTGATGAATTGTGTGACTATGAATTTGTGATTGCAGAGATTCATGGTAGAAGCAAGGCTCCGAGACGGAGAGAGTATCCACCAAAGTGTTTTTATTTAGATAACCTGTGGTTTGCTACGATACTAGGGAAATCGTGACATTTACGACAAAACTTTCAAAGCCAGAAATAAGGTTGGGTTTGCTCATTTCAATATTATAATTGTTGGACCAAATTCTTGAATCAGAATTTCACTGATGGGAAAATAAGGAAAATCTGTTATATTTACTTTACACCGTGTTGTTGATCAAGTGCAGGGACATTTTTGAAAGAACATTTAGCAATAAATTTCACAAGTTCTATCAGATCAGCCTCGGAGAAAATTTTGAGGTTCCTCAGCCCTTTGAAAATTTTAAGAGTGAGACCATTAACAGTAAATTGAGATTTTACTCTTGGATGTCTGATATTTCTCGATTTTGCATAAAATTCTATAATTATCGGCCTTTTCGTTATTACTTAATAATTGATTAACTTGTTGTAGATATCAAACCCCGTAATTCTACAATAAACTAAAAAAATCTTGCATAATTCATATAACATCAAGTCTACAATCCTACTCAGTTCTCCTCGTTTTTGACATCTAGGAATCAATTTTACATAAATGGAAATCCTGTATTTAAGACAAAGACAGAAACTATCTAGGGTAAGATATTGAAAGCCTGGGATACTACTATGTTTCTTTACAATGCTGCATGGGGTAATAAACGTGAGCGTTAGCCGCCAAAGAGCTACTGTTTTTGTGCAGGCATTTCAAAGGAAATTGTGGTTGAACGGTTTAATGGCTCGATAAACCTCCCTTTCCACTGCATTAGTGTCCGGTATCATTTCCTTTCAATTGCTATTTAAATATCGTAGATAGTTAAAAGAAATGTTAATCCCAGAAAAAAGAACAAAAAGAATTATGAATCACAGTTGGGACCTAAACTTCAAATTTTTCCACAATGGACTGACTTCTTTTCAAGACCTTTTTACTAAAAGTTTTTTAAGCCTTAATAAATAAGCGGCCACAAGGATATCTATGTCTAATGAGAAATATCTAATAGTCAGTTAAAAGAAATAATCATACCAATATAAAGGTAAAAACAAATCTAGAATCAGAGTTCCGATCGAAACTTCATTTTCCGCCACAAGGGACTGATATCTATTGAAGAACTTTTTTAATTATAGTATAAGACGCAATTGTTTCAGTTTTAACACGGAGATAACTATGACTTACGATCACAATTTTGATTGATCAAGCCTGTATTTTTAGAGAACTTCCATGCCCAACAATCGCAAGTATCAGTAAAAATGTGTAATCAAAATTTGATATAGATATTCTTTCCAAAATATTATCACTCGGGCGCAGCCGTGACAAAGATTGATCCAAGTTAGCTCTTTGATAAACTGGAGATAATAAATTATCTTGCCAACCAATCTGGCTAAACTTCTGACTCTGACACTATTTACACAAGTACTTCGTAACTCTGAGCACCTAGATATTTTTCTGTAAGGAACAATTAATTTAAAATTAACTAAATCCCCAATAAAAGTCAGCCATTCTATATGTTTTTAGGTTGCCAAATGCATTTATCCCTGAAAGGTTCACAATTTGCAGCAAGTAAACTTTACCTTCCGTACCTGTTTATCGAATATCCAAGAGTCGTCTGATACAGTCAAACCGTAGTCTTTAAAATAAACAGCAATACAGTAATTTTTAACTAGAAGGTATAAGCCTGGAGAGTTATTAAAACCATCCGAGGGATGTCATGCATGCTTCCGATCAAATATAGTGCATAAATGTCTTTTAAAATCCGATTTGGTGAGTCTTATACGACTGCTTTACGTCACTGTACCTATCAGGAAATTCAGTACGCTTGTTGAGTAGTTTTTTCGTCAATATAGGAAACAACAACTTTTTTTATCTATGTTATGTGTATTTGCTATTTATAGCAAATGGATAGAGGACATACGAAAATGAATTCTACCTCCTTTCGTTTTTTCGCGTATTATGCAATAATCAACGTGTAATGTATAAATTGTAATTTTTTCCCTAAATCAGTTAACTAATATCCCGATAAAGTATACCAATTAGAAATTTTCTTTGAGCAGTTGTTGAATGTCTTTGATGTCATTACCTCTATAGGCTTTTTAGCAAATGGAACAAGACACCTTTACGAAAATCACTCCTTTTCGATTATTTTCGCTTAATTACGGATTTATCTCTCATTTTTTATTAACTTTTGATAAATTGTACTCTGTTCACCGTTGATCGAATGAGTTCTGTAATCATTCCCTATAACATACTATGCACCAATTATTTGGATGACTACAAATATTGGCCGTGTGAAGAAAATCACATTTCTAATATTCATAAATGGTGATATCCCGATTTTAAATCCAAATATTGTTTGATTTTAATGCTGCTGATGAAAGTTTACTCCTTGAAACAACGAAATTTACCGTCTTTTATGCAACTTTGGTATTTATTGTATTTTGAAACAATTGTTCCGATGCCACTACTGGTCCGTAGGTCCCCGAGGGTATTCACCAGCCCAATAGTCAGACTTGTCTGACATGAAAAGATTATCTTGCGTTTTATAGAAATTTACTGTTTTTATTAAAATTCTAATCCCTTAGAATACTAAGGCTTATCCGTGTATGGCACTCGGTGGATAATCTTGGTACTGAATTTGGCCTCCTATTTTTTTTTGTGGCAACGAGTACTTCCTTTTTGACTACTTTTGGATATGGCTTTCCATATTGTTTGATTTTAATGCTGCTAATGAGAGGTTACTGGTTGAAACACGTGTACAGCATAACGTAATTTACCGTTTTCTATGCAACTTTGGTATTTATTGTATTTTAAAACCAAAAACTGTCCTGTTAAACATATATCTTACTGTTCTATAATTTGATTTTACACGCAACTGCATGTTTGCGTACATTGTGGTGATCAAAAATCAATCTTTTCTTCAAGCTAAAATTAAAGGAAACAGACAAGGTGTTAATGACATGCGTTTTAATATTTACATATTTTACAAATCCACCTTATTGACTTTTTTGACATACTAGGCTTAATTTAAAGCAGGTCTATTATTCTTTAGCCATACATTTCAGGGTGGTCCTGAAAAAAAATTATTTTACAACCAGACTTTAAAGTATCTCAGACAAAATTACGTAAGCCTATGCTTTTCCAAAAATTATAGCATTATAATTTAGTTTCGCTTTAACATTAATATTACCGTTTTCATAGTCAACGAAATCTGATTATTGTTGAGAAATATATCCCTGGAAGTTGATGGTCCATTGACTTTGAATTCTTTGCTTAAATCTCTAGCCGAGGGTCCGAAGTAACCGCAGCTGGAATATTGGTAAACTGCTCTAACTTTTTCCTTTTTCGCAACTTGAAGTTGTCAGCTCCATCATTTCAAAATTGTTTACGAAAGGATATGGGGTAAATGAACATGAGACCATAACACATATGTTAACTCAAACTGCAATAATTTTAATGAGCTGTATGGCCATTTCGGAAATGAATTCCTCATCAGCATCACTAGAACCCAGACAAAGGAAATCCATAATTTCAAAAAATGTTTAAAATGTATAAAACGAAACGAAATCCGAATAATCAGTTATATCAAATATAGCTAAGGACAAAACTACTGCACGGAAAGAAATTGTACATGTAAAAGTACATGTACTAGTGAAGGTAGATTTCTGGTCTTACGATGAAGCCATCTGTTTTTAACTGCTCATAAATCACCTGCACGGATATTCGGCTCATCGTCCAAATAACTGTCAACTCCTTCGTAAAGATACTGCTGCACTGTTCTCAATTCACCTTCTGGTTTATCCGGTATGCGAATGAGTTTATTTTTCTACGCGTGATTTTAAGGAATCCTGCAGAACTGACTCTGCTTTTTACACCTGCTTTTCCTCTAAAAAATCAATACATATAAGGTAGTTCGGCCAACAAATACTGAATTAAGAACGAAGTAATGGTTAATTCTAAAATCATAAATCCAAAATTACGGCATTTCATATCCAACACGAATTGAGAAAGTATGACAAAGACAAAACAAATAAACAAAAAATGAACAAAAACGCCACATTAGAAAGTATTGGCAGTGTGAACCCTACAAAAACTGGGGTATCATAGGAATGTTGACTTTGATATCCGAATTCAATTAGAAATGTTTCAAATGTCGCTTGAAATTAAAGTAGTGTTTAACTTGCTGCACTTTTTTGCGAGTGAATGGGTCGATCCTAAAATGTTGCTTTCGATAAAAAAAAAACCTTGCTATTCATATGGGTCTCAATAATCTTTTTAGTTTAAAAGCCTGAAATTGAAACTGGTTTTCTCTCTTGATTCATAGAGCTATTTTCCTTGTCCTGTTTAGTTTTCGTTGTTTCCTCTTAGCTTATGCTAAAATAATGGCGTCTGACAAGTTCCCGACCTCGTTCCCAACGGCTGTACATGTAACAGTGACATAAAATAGCATCGAGGTCACCGGCCTTATCGATACGTTAAGCCCTGCGCATCCGTTTCAATACCAACATGTGCTTCACATATCCGGGTTTTTTGTATTGATACTTAATTCTAGATCTTTGTTATCATAACTCACATAAATATATTTTATTTCTTCGAAGAGTTTCTATTTTTAGCTCACTTTTGGTTGCAATTTTAATACTCCAATAAAAAGTTTTTGAAAGCAAATTTTTATGATTTATTGCACAAATAAAAAATGATTACATGTTGCATGAAGACGCACGTTCAGTGTCATACTTGAAGTACAAAATATACTTTTCATCAATTGCAATGTTTCAAATAGATTAATGGATGTAAGTAGGTGCACGGCAATTCTAACTTTACCTGTTTTTGCAATTTTCCCTTTGCTCTTTCTAGGACTGGTAAATGAGAAAAAAATACAGGAAGTTGACAAAATGTAATTATTAAATGATGTTGATTTATCCTTAACTTGACATTTTGGAGATTAAAAGTATAATAACGAGAGAAAATTGTATATCGCTGGATATCAATTAGAGTTATGTAATTTTAAAATATAATAAACGGGCCTTTAGGAAGTATTACATGACGAGAGTTGATATCCAGCGATATGCAATTTTTTTCAAGTTGTTCAAACTATTTCTCTCATAATTTTAATAAATAAATGAATTACATATATTGCTTATATTGCTTGACTATAATGATGATCTCGTCGATTCGTACTTGGCCGATAGTGAGTCCCTTGCTTTTATGTATATATTTACTAGTTGATTTTTTGTTTATTTAGTCAGCACTCCTCACACAAATAATTCTGTGTCTAAATTGAAATATTGTTTGTTTGCAGTTTGACACCCGACCCTTACAATTCGTCCTGACTGACAAAATTTTATCACGTCAATTCATATCCAACAAGAATTGAGACGACATAGCAAAGACAAAACAAATAAACAAGACTGAACAAAACAGCCACGTCACTAAAGCACTAACAGTGAGAATCCAAATAAAAAATGTTCATCAGGTCAACCGGAAGTGTAAACATGATCTGCTGCACACGTAGCATCCGTCACACTGAGGTATTTTCATAAAAAATGTGTAATTCTAACATGAAATTCTGGTACCTTAATACAAAAATACCAAAGTTGCATAATTAACAGTAAACTTGTTATGTTGTACACGTGTTTCAAGGAATATAGTAGATACTGTTTAAATCTAAAAGGAAGCACCACAGTGGACTTGAATGCTGTATTACTGCAGTCAGCGGTGGAGGTAAACTGTATGTTACAGGTAATAAAAGTACTCAAAAGATTTTAAGTTCATAAATTCTAATATAAATATCCTGCCCCGACCGATATATTCATTTTCAACTTATTGGCCCCATTTGTCCTTCTCCAGTTAAATTCTTAACTAGTAGATACTGTTTTAATAATAGTATAATGGAATAAAAAAGATAACAGGAAACACCTACAATGGCCGAGAAAACATAGCCACATGCCAGAAAGTAAATAGGAACTGCACAAGAAAAAAACCCACAATAAAATACAAAAGACAAACATAAACAACGATAGGAACTCGGGACAGCCGGACTTGGTACCGGCACTAGCAAAAGCCAGCGGTAGGGTTAAACCGGTTTATGGGTACCCAAACCTCCCCTTTCTCTGTCCCGTTTCCCTATCGTAGAATAAACATACGAATAAAACCCATACAGGTAGACTACTAACTCCATGACCACAATCTAGAAAAGAAAAATGGGGGGACAAAACGTTATTTTGAAAGATGGGTCAAAGAGTGCTCGCCGCTAAACTGCCGGCTAGCTCAAGGAGCCTAGTCCGCTGGTAAAACACTGTCGCACTACGGAAGGAAAATCAAATTCAAAACTCCCAATGGGTTTGGTAAAGAATCGTCATGTATTTCAGTAGACATCGGCAGTATCAGTGAGAGGCCAGTATGTGTGTAAAATCCTCAGGTCACTGGATCCCAAAGCTAATTTAACGGACACGTGCAGAATATCCTGTTGATATCCCCTATTGCGTAAAGAATGTAAGTTACGTCCCAGTTTTTCTGGATTTTTAATCAGTTTCTGGCATTTTTTAACAACATTTCCGTAAAATCGAGGATGTGAAATGCCCTTAGAAATAAGCTGTTTGCGAGTGACATTATATTTAGAAGTCAGATGTTCATATCTTCGATAAAACTTTTTAAATACATCACATTAAACTTGAATGATGACTACAGAGACAATATATATGTTTCTGATAATCCTAAAGTCCTTCCAGATATCCTCCCCCTATTCGTTTCTCTTTCAGCAGATTTGTTTCTTTATTCGTATGAAGCCATGTTCATACAAGGGCTAGTTCAGAAAAAAAGACAACAAGCTAGGCAAATCCTTTAATTTCAGTTTCCGTTATATAGATGATGTTCTTTCATTTAGCAATCCTCAATTTAAGGATAACCTTCATCTTATATACCCAAATGAACTCGCAATTAAAGAGACCACTGATACACCGTCACCAGCATCATACCTGGACCTACATTTTTTGTATAACTCTACATAGACAACTCTGAACGTCTGAAAACAAAACTATACGAAAAGCGTGATGATTTCGACTGTCCAATAGTGAACTTCCCGTTTTTGAGCAGTATTATTCCCGCTTCTCCGGCATATGGCGTGTACACTTCACAACTCATTCACTATTGCCGTGCCTGTAGTTTGTACAGCTATTTTTTCAACAGAGCGAAATTACTGTCTCACAAACGTATACATCAAGGGTATGTTCAGTCACTGTTACAATTGTCACTTCAGAAGGTTTACGGTCGTCACCACGATTTGACAGACCATTACAATGTTTCCGTTTCACAAATGAGAACAGATATCTTTGTGTAGATCCAGAGTTTGTTATCGGACTGAATAACACCGACTGTGACAAAACCGGACTTTTCACTGGCAGTGTGACGGGTGCCACGCGTCGAGAAGATCATGCTTACCCTTCCGGAGCACCTGATGGTACCTCAAATTTTATAGGGGTTCATACTGCTTGTGCTTTAGTTTTGTGGAGTTCTTGTTCATTTTTGTTTATTTTTTTGTCTTTGTCATTTTGTCTCAATTCGTGTTGCAGTGCATTGCCGTGATTTTGGATTTATGATTTTAAGATTTCCTCTTTCCTCGTTCTTGCTTCGGTATTCGTTTGCCGATGTATTCTCCACGTTCGACTATTTGCCACGGATGTCTATTCACCTTCATTTCTCGATCATGCTTCAGAAAAGAAATCTTTATAAATTCTTCAATTTTAATGTAAATCTTCTGTCCCAACCCACATCCCTATTTTCAACTCGTTGTCCCGGTGAATTTCTCATTGGTGGTTTCTGTTTAGATCATAGTATATATCACATATTTAATGTTATTTTCCAATATTGGAAATATCTGGCTTTGCCAGTCAGTTAACTTGTTACAGCACTAAGTGTTTAAGAAAAAAAATTCTCTGAATGATTGCCTGTTAAACGTTCATCAAAGATGATAAAATAATAAAATATTTTCCCCACCTACCGACCCATTACTTTCAAGGTATAGTAAGAGAACTGCAATCAAACATATTTTTAAGGTCTGGTAGTATCAGAATTTTAACATGAAATTATACAAAAATTCACCGATAAACAGAGTAATTTAGAGTGCTTTTCTGTAGGCGGACATCACGACATAAATCTGTCTATAACACAAAATGAAGTTAATTGGTATTAAGCTTCAGTAGCTGCACTGAAATGTAAGCCATTGTAATTATCTTCCAATACTAAAACTGTCAAAGTTTTAATGGAATGTTTTTTTTTTCTAAAATTAATTGATGAATTAAATCAACAATCCATCCATAGCTGAAAACACATTCAAGGTTAAGAGTGTTTCGTACATTTCAAAGACATGCTTGTACTAATTTCTAACTTATCTATCAAGGAAATCGTATGCTGAAGGAATCGCTGAGCAGATTTGCACATGTCTCTGATATCAGTTTCAAATTTTAGTGTAATAGGTAAATTTTTACAAAACTACCATGTATGTGTGGTACAGTAACATTTATTAAATAAATGCAATTAAAATTCAAGTTATGAATCAATATTGTCGTATTTTACTATGGACATCTATTCACGACAAAAATTATAAATGGCTGCGTTCTCTCTATTTTACATTTAATTTCAATGAATCATTTAAAGTTAATGGATAAAATACGAGCTTTCAAATAATAGAAACATTCAAAAATCAGTATCCTAAATGTAGGTGTGATTATTGGCATCGTAAAGATGATTATTGGGTCTTATGAAGGATATGGTATCGAATAATCATTGTCTTTTAGTCAAACGCGTGCAACGATATTTAATTTCCTGCTAAATTCAAAGATCCACGAGCAAAGGAATATAGCTCGCAAAACACGGTTCATGGAGCTGTTGAGTACTTTTAACTTGTATCAATTCCAATGTAGGGTCAGACAGTATAACGTTAATTTCGTTTAGGAATGATATCATGATTATCAGTGCACTTCAAATTCAAAGATCCACAAGCAAAGCAATATAACTCGCAAAAATATATATTTATTTCACTGTGGGTAGCAATATAAAAAAAAAACAAAAATTTGTCGGAAAGACAGCTATCCCCGCACTCCCTGTTCGACACAGAAAACAGTTCTTTTTCCCCCTTGGCATATTCTTTCTTAATATTACACATGTACTGAAATCAAACTATTGATAGTCGTTATTTTTACAAAAAGAATTTAAGGAATATGATTGCTAGGCAGACTTCCAAAACATAAGTGGTCTTTGAGACTTTCAGGATATTTACCTAGATTGGAATCATATATTTTTTAAATCAAATTGATTAAAATGTTTGTCCTAAACTAAACAAACTATTTAAGTATACTAGTAGTTGCTAGGTAGAATTTCAAAAAATAAGTTGTCTTTGAGACTTTCATTAAATTTACAAAATCGGAATCAAATATTTTTGAATTCCATTTAGTCAAAGAATTTGTCCTAAACTATTCAAATTATTTTAGTATTGTTGCTAGGTAAAAAAAAAAAAAAGAAGTGGTCTTTGAGACTTTCAGGAAATGAACAAAACACATGGAATCGCATTTTAGAATTGTAATTAATCAAAATCTCATTTTCTATCAAACAATTGCCAAAATGCATAATTATATGATCAAATTTAGAAAAAAAATATGAGTCTTTGACGTTTTCAGGAAATCATTCCGGAAGCTTATTGCAAATCTAAAGATTATATGCAACAAATCTGCATAAAGATTTTATCCCTAAATCCAAAAATGTGGGAGGAGTTTGTGTCACATGCCACATATGTCAAAATCCACATTTTTGGGTCTTTATAAAAATCAACATCTTGGGCCCCTTCTTTGCAAAAAAGATAAAGTTAAAAAAATCCGAAAGCTTATTGCGCATCTACAGACTATATGCAACAATTCTACAACAAAATTAAATCCATAAAAGTAGGAGGAGTTTGTGTCACATGCGACATGTGTTAAAATTGACATCTCGGGGCATCTGGTTTGCACCAAGAGCAATATAAAAAAAAAGAAAGTTTATTGCGCATTTAAAGACTATATGCAACAATTCTACAATAAAATTAAATCCTTAAATCAAAAAATTGTAGGAGGAGTTTGAGTCACAAGAAAAGTGTGACGCAAGGACAGACAGACGGAGGGTATAACAATATCCCGAAATTTATTCGAAAGTACGGGGATAATAATAAACGGTTGATGGAAATTTCGAGTACTTTTCACTTGTATCAATTCTAACGTAGGGTCAGACAGTGAAACGTTAAATTCGTTTTGAAATGGTATCATTATTATCAGTTTTCTTTCAACTATGTCAAAGAAATTCGTGCAGTTAGTACATTGTTAATTTGTCAAGTAGGCAAAAGGACAAAAGGGAAAATAATAATCTTTAATTATTATTTCTTGCGAATTTTCCCTTTAAGTTTATATATATTCTGGAACAAAATGTTGATAAGCCACACGCTTATATAGTTCATTCTAAAGGGATTTAAAACAAGGTATGTAAGGCAATTTTAAAAACACACTTTTCATATTAAAATGTTCACCTACAAAAATTTACTGTAACAGAAAACTACACAATCGTTTATCTATGGCACGACAAAGCTACAAAAATGAAATAATGTAGCTTCATCTCAGGTAATGCTATATTATCTTAACTTTTGTGGTTTTGTCGCAGATAATATATATCATTACCTCCTGATAATTTTTTAAAAATTGGTCATCATGAATTAAAGAGGTAAAACATTCTTATATGGGGGTAATAGGGTACTATCTTACTTATCAGTTAACAAGTAATGAACTTACATATCAGGTAACAGGTAATGAACTATATAATGATTGATGGCAATGTTTTTTGTATAAAATAGCAGCAACATTCCACGTATCCCTATTGTTCGATGGAACCTGCACTAATTTATATTGTTTCGGCAGCTTTGTAACAATTTCTAGGGATTATCTTGGTAGTCGGAATTAAAAGTTAATCAAGTTTGCTCTCATCAGGGGTCCCCTAGGTAACTTTGTATATGTAGGATAGTTGTTGGGCAAATTACCAAGTTCATATGTTCCCCTGTTATTGGACAATTTCCGCTCTGCATATGTAGTATGGTTATGGGGCCATTGCCCCAGTTCATTTGTTCCACTGTTGTTAGGCAATTTACCCACAACGATTTCCTTACTGCATAAGTAGCACGGTTGTGGGGCAATTTCCCCACTGCTTAAGTGGCAAGGTTGTGGGGCAATTTCCCCATTGCACAAGTAGCATGGTTGTAGGACAACTTCCTCCCTGCACCAGTAGCATGGTTGTAGGGCAATTTCCCCACTGCAAAAGTGGCATGGCTGTGGTGAAATTTTAAAGTGCATTTGTAGCATTGTTTTGGGACAATTTCATCTCTTAGCATTTACAAGTATATTTTTAGTTCTTCTTTGTTTCAGATTGTCCCATTTTGAGAGACATTTTTTCCTATATTCTTTTTAATATCTATGAATAATTGGAATATGTACATGTTTTTGAGTCACAAATTGTAATTTTGGACTATTTAAGACTCATTTCGACAGTAGATTGTTGTTTTGACCACTCTTGAAAACATATAAATTAAAGGAAATAAAATAGAAGTTCCCAATCTCAAATATGAAGCGTTAAACGCAAATAATGATATGAACTCCGGATATGTACATATGCTGCAGCGTTTATTGAAGGAAGTTTTTTATGTTCTAGATCATTAAGTAAATTTTTATTCTGGCGCATTTTTATGAAAATCCATTATTGGATAATTTGTCAGTGAGGATACATTGTTTGTCCTTACAATCTATAATAGAAAAGATGACAGTACCAAAGACCAGTTCTTGACAGGGCTCTGGACTAAGTCTCTAAGCAAAGAGGACTAATACACTGAGGCCTTAAGTCAACAAGACAAATGATGATCGTGCTCCTCTAGTGCTTGACTATCATCCGCATAATTTTGCCATCCGGAACATACTTTTGAAGAATCTCCAGTCCATTGTACTCGTAGACACATAAATGGCTGAGATCTTTAGATCCACACCTATTACAGCATTTCGAAAATGTAAAAGTTTGAGGCAACATTTAGTCAGCAGATCATTTAAATCCAAGAGATATATCTGTAAAGGTGACTACAGGGAAGCAAGAAAGTGCAATAGGCGCATATGTAATACCTGTCCCTTTACATGGGAAACTACTGAAGTACGGGGGGCCAAAACTGTTCACCATCCAAAACGGATTCAACTGCATTACCGAGAATGCAATCTATACGATTCTGTGCATTTGCGATGGAAACTTTTATGTTGGCGAAATGTGTCGCCGACTGTGTGACCGTTTTGCGGAACATCTGCGCTCCGTTAAAAACAACAGTGACTACCCAGTCGGTAACCATTTCCGACTCGCTAATTACAGCATCTCGGACATGCAGCTGACTGTCCTTATGAAAACCAACGGAACAATGAAACATAGACAGAAACTCGAACTGAGAGTTATCCATCTTCTTGGAACTTTCAGACCTAAAGGAACTTTCGTACCAGTAATGTATAGTCTTTTTAATTCTTGTCCTCCGGATATGATTCACACACACTTTCCACTTAATTTCCTGTCCTTTCCTACCCTACCCATTCTCGTTTCACGAGCCAATATTTCAATCAATTTGTGAATGTGTTCAAGATCGGCCCGCTGCACATCTATCCCATCCAGGTTTTTAGTTTCTCCATTTTTCTTGTCGTGCTTACCCGTGTTTCTTATTTTTACTTTCTCCTAGAAGAAGACTTTTTTTCGAAATATTGGGCTTTTTTATCCTTTTTTTATCTTTTAAATTCAGATGTTTTCTTATTTTTGTTTTTATCTTGACTTTGCCCAATTAAAGTGGCTAATCACTCTACTGACTGTTGTATTTTTGCATTATATAACTACCTCGCAACACTTACTTTTTTGGTTTATAATAGAAAAGTGTTATTTAAAGATCATTCGTTGCATCTGAACTGTCGTGTTAATGGGTTTATAATTCTAGATTTTTCCCATTTCTACAACTGCTTCTATTTTTGCAGATGTAATGCTTCAACTATTGTTCTTAAAGCAGCGATATATTTGTGTTCAGAAATTTGATTCTGAATATTAAGTAATTTATAATTCGTGGCTTGCTTCAACTTGTATCTTAAAAAGCTTCATTGTGTATTCTTTTGGGACCATCAAAATATATTTTGCGGGGAACATAATTTGTATCCTAGGCACACAAAAATTGGTAAAAAACACACTGAATGTTAACATTTTGCAGGAACATGCAGTCTTGCATTATTAATTATGAAATTCTCATTGCTCTCTGCAGGTAAATTTCAATCGATTTCTAGACCAAGATATTTTTCTTCAGGTGTGATTTAACTTAGTAGTAAGTCTTTCAAGGAAGACAGGTGACGCCTGCGTAATAACGCCAAAAATATTCCCAGTACACTAAAACAGGAAGTAAGCATTCGAGAAATCCCAAACTCTATTACACGGTATGGGTTATCATACTGATATTCTATGCCAAATTTCAGAAGGCTGGGATATCATGTTCCTGAGAAAAATGTGACAGTATGATCAGAAAATATTTTAAGTTCCGTCAAATACGATGTGGGCATTCGAGAGATAAAAAAACTCTCTTACACGGTATAGGTTCCAATACTGATACTCTATGCTAAATTGCAGAAGGCTTGGATAGATGTTTCCTGAGAAAATTGTGACAGAAAGTTTTGTGAAAAATATGTCAAGAAGTGAAAAATATTCTAAGTCCGGTCAAAAAGAAGTGGAAATTTGAGTGTTCCGAAACTCTTAACGGTATAGTCCCCGTACTGATACTCCATGCCAGATTGCAGAAGGCTAAGATATGTGGTACCTGAGAAAAATGTGACAGAAATTTTTGTGACGCAAACGACATTCAATCCAGAAGTGAAAAATATCTTAGGTTCCGTCAAACAGGAAGTGGGCATTCGAGAGATTCAAAAGTCTCACACATGGTATAGGTTCCCATACTGATACTTATTGCCAAATTACAGAAGGCTGGGATATGTGGTTCTTTATAAAAATGTGACAGAAATTTTCAAGAAGTGAAAAATAAATAGGAAGTAGGCATTCGAGCAATCCAAAATTCTCTTACACGATAGAGGTCCCCATACTGATACTCAATGCCAAATTGCAGAATACTGGGATGTAGAGTTCCTAAGAAAAATGTGACAGAAATTTTTGTGACGCCGACGACGATGCCGACGCAAGACGTCGGATAGTGATCCCTATATGTCGCCGCTGCCCGAACGCTGGCGACACAATGGTGTGATCCTTAGTTTACTTCGCAATTTTTAACTTTTAAAAGTTTTTGTCTTTGATCAAATATTTACCTAGTGCCTGAGTTCTTCAGGAAAAATCATGGTACTGTCTTCGGCGTGAAGGGGGACTTTGCATTCTTGTAAGTTATAGAAGACACATCATTGTTCTCTATCAGCTTTTGCGTGTTTTTGGTTAATGGACGTTTTTGGGTCGTTTCAACCTGGAGATGGGATGTTGTCTCCTTGACATTTACCTCATTTCTTTTCTTTTTCATATTCCTAATGTTTTTGTTTTGATCTGCACTGATGAGACATAAGTTGTTGGAACGCGCATATAGCAGTAACTTCGGTATTTTGTTATTTATTACCACTGGGTCGATGCTTCTGCTGGTGAATTGTTAGTGCCCGAGGGAATTCACCAACCCAGCAGTCAGTACTTCGGTGCTGACCAGAAAACCGAGTGTATCTAAATTTCACAAAATTTTGGTAAAAAATAAGGTGTATCTCTCTCATGCATAGCTCTGTCCTTAGTGATTGAGATCATTTGGTTATTTTTATTTTTGTTCTCTTTCAGTTTTTGTGTGTTTTTGGTTAACGCACTTCCTATTTATTTTTGGTTTTGATCTGCACTGATGAGACATAAGTTGACATAACGCGCATATGAAGAAAATAAACAGTAACTCCGGTATTTTGTTATTTATACAGCAGAGTAACAGCAAAGATCCCTCATAATAAACTAAAATCACGAAAAAAAAGGTTTGCCCGATTCAAATCAAAATTATGGTATCAGGTTATAGATTCACATTTTTTCTCCAAAACTCAATTTAAAAGGAAAATTATGCTACGATTAAAGTAAATGAAACGAACAATCAAAAGACAATGACAAGATCGGAAAACAAAGAAACAGATACACAACATTAGTACGGCATAGAAAAGAAAAATGAAGACACACACAAACACAGACCAAATACAAAACCATGGGCGAGATCAGGTGAACCGGTAGAGTAAGCAACTCCTGCTTCTTATAGGACACCACCGTGTTGAGCATGTCAAATCCGGTAGAGGAAACAACAATTGGGTTTTTAAAGGGAACGATATGTTGTCATCTGTGAAACAGATATCCCATGGTGATCCTCAAGAAGTGGGTGATGTCGACCGTTAAACTTCTGTAGTGAGGACTTCCAAGTTTTGGGTAACATACCCTTGATTAATTGGCCTATTTTTGAGCAACTCGGCTTTATCAAGAAAGTCACTGTATCAGCCACAGGCCCTTTAGAAGCGGATGAGGAGGGAAGTGTAAACTGCATATGCCGGAGCTGATGGAATATTGCTACAAAGAAAAGGGAAGTTGACCATTTGAAGAGTGAAGTCATCGTCTTTGTCATAAAGCTAAGTTTAAAGTGTACCTCTGTTGTCAATTTCAAGATAAAGGCCAAGGAATGAGGCCGATGTGGAAGTGTCTGTAGTATCCTTAATTTGAGCTTTTTTGGATAGATCAGATGAAGAAAATCACAAAAGCCAGATTTGGTTAGTGACAAAATATCATCCATATAACAGAAACTAAAAGTGAATTATTGGGCTAGATTTTTATTTTTATTTTGAAGAAGCCCTTCGATGAATTCAGCCTCTTAAGAGCGGATTGGCAAGGGGAGTTGCACAGTTTTGTGCCAATTGGAATTTCGATAGTCTGTTGAAAAACAATTCCGCAAAACTGGACAAATATAATGTCAATGAAAATCTCTTAACATTTTAATCATTTCTTCTTCAGTATTTTTCTCTGATTCGGACTGTTTTTCACAAAGTAAGCTTGTTCTCTACCTACAACAATGTACGTATATCTTCGCTCACCGTTCTTGCAGGAGAAACATCTATAAATTATTTTTTCAGCAGAGAAAAACAGATGAACATTATGCTTGAATTATTCATTGATAAAATATTTGTTACATTTCAAGGTGATATTAATCAACAGCAAGTTTGTATACCAACGGGCATTAATGTTGGTCCTCGACTCAAAACTAGTTTATTTTTCCTACGAGACTTGATATCTTGAGGGACTCGTAAAAGATCATAAAATAAGACTGTAGATCCTTTCAATCTCCCTTATAAATACATTTATGTTGTTCTTTCCATTAATAACGTATCTTTTCCTAAATGGATCCAATTCACAGTAACTTCGGTATTTAGTCATTTGTTACCACTGGGTCGATGCCTATGCTGGTGGACTGTTAGTCCCCGAGGGTATTCACCAACCCAGTAGTCAGTACTACTGTGCTGACCCGAAAGCCGATTATATTAGGAACCCTACAATATCTGAATTTTTGTAAATTTTGTTGAAAACTAAGGAGTATCTCCCTCATGCAAAGCTCTGTCCTTAGCTGATTTTGGCTTCACATTTAGATCATATTGGTTTTTTGTTCTCTATCAGTTTTTACCATCTTTGAGTTTATGGTCTTCCAAACATTTAGATTTTATCTGCACTGAAGAGACATAAGTTGTCGAAATGCGCATATGCTGAATTTAAATTCACAGTAACTTCGGTATTTAGTCCTTGATATATCCTCCAGAATGAGGGGTAAATGAAATGACATAAACCACCAGACCTACATCTTTGTTGGACTTATATCTCGAATTTAACGAAAATGGAAATCTCAGTACTAAGAATTACAACAAAAGGAACGATTTTAATTTTAAAATTATCACTTTCCGCCACATGGACAGTAACATTCCAATAACCCCTGCTTACGGAGTGTATGTTTCACACTTGATTCGTTACGCGAGGGCTAGCATAAACAATAGACTTTCTCAATAGACTATCTATGAAAGCCTAATTAATCAAGGCTTCAAAAAATTTCTATTCGTACGATCATTTAAAGAGTTCTTCAATAGATATCAGTTCCTTGTGGAAAAATTTGAAGTTTCACTCCGTACTCTGATTCCAGATTATATTTTACTTAGTACTGGTTTTAACTGTTTACGACCTTTCAATAGTAAAAGGTGTTGAGCTGCTACCGGACACTACCAAACACTACCGCAATTGAAGTGGTTTGGCGCGCAATAACCCGTTTACTCCACATTTTCTGTTGAAATGCCTGCGGACCAGATTTTGTCGGTGCTTTTGTTTTCTGTGTCGTCTTGTATATCACACCGTAATTTGTAATTTTTTCTTTGTTGATGATGTTTGTTATACAGATTTTTCGTTCTGATATTTGTGTACAAAGATATGAATATATGTTTTGAAAGCTTTTACCTTGTTCTTGTTTGGGGGTTAGAGAAGCAACATGTGCCATAGATTCAATTGGTTTTGTCTTTAGGGTTGACAATGACATATGAAAAAGAAAGGAAATGGGATAAATGTCAAGGACACAAAATCCCATATCCAGGTTAAAACGACCCAGAACAAAGCATCTAGGGGTCACCGTACGGTCTTCAATACAGTGAGGAACCTCACACCATAAAGCAAGCCCTAAATGGCCCCAAAAAGGTAAAAAGTGAATAAATCAATGGAAACAAACCATATCCAATAACCCAAATATCACGAAACTAAAATTTCATAAGAAGACCAGGACAAACCAATGACCAACATATTCCTTACTTGGGACAGGCGCAAAAATTGCGGTAGGGTTAAACTTGTTTTCTTGGATCCCCTATGTGTGGTGAATGGCTAAAAAATACACAAAAAAGACTCAAAGTAAAAATCAAGACGAGTACCCTTACAATGAAGTACATAAAACATGAAGACAATACACACGGGTACTGTCCGGACAAATGTTCGCAGTTACTGACAGCTAGCTAAGAACATAATTTCCCAACCTAATTTTTACTGAGTAATGGCCAATTGCTGTTGAGGTGCTGTCGGACACCTCTGCAATGGAAGGATAGATTTGGCGCGCCATAAAACCGGTTTACCCCACCATGTCTTTTGAAATGTCTGTACCAAGTCTGGACCATTGTGGTCGAAAAAATTTCTTATGGTTTCCCTCTGAATTTTCTTTTTTTGTCTTATGATCTTCGCCTCGTGACAATTCTATTCGGTAATTTTCTTATTACCCCCATTTGCATAAATTTAATATTTATTTCAGCCTTCGGTGAAGTATATTATGAAAAATTCCGGAACAATAAAGACAGAATAACGTTGCTTAGATGGAAAAATGTATAGCTGTTCCATCGTGGGAGGATCATAAACTAAGTATTT
>MJUU01065649.1:4139-15717 GCA_002080025.1 Modiolus philippinarum | reverse complement strand
TAAGTTTATTATGGGGAAGAGTTGTATAAAGGGTAGAAAAATCAAAAGTTTGAATGCTATTGCAGTATGCGAGACTGTTTGAGGAAAGCTGTTCAAGGAGATCTTTGGAATTTTTAAGAATCCACATCTGATTCACGCCGCTCGTGGAATAGGCTTTTTCGCAGTAGCTTTTTAGACCATCTCTAACTGCAGTCAGTAAAGTGGTAAGGAGTTTGGATAGGGGCTTAGTGGTGCATCTGGCAGATCCTGCAATGAATCTCTGTTTGTAGGGATTCTTGTGAAGCTTAGGCACCCAGTAAATATAAGGGAGATAACTGTTATTCTCATCAACTTTGATACCGAATGATGCTAACACAGAAGTGTGATTTGTGATTATCTCGTCCCTTGATAATGTAGTTGGGGAATAAGTAGGATTGCCCGATGAAGTGTCAATATCCATCTCCTTAACGTTTCCTTCGGCCGACCTCTCTTTCTTTTCCCATCTGGTGTCCAGCTGATGGCTATCTTTGTGTGCCTGCTGTTTCCTAGCCTTAGTACATACCCCAACCATTTCCATCTTCTTCGTTTGATTGTGTCGCTATTCCAAGTTGTTCATCTTTCAAATCACACCTAAAATCAGAACTTTTATCGACGACGTCGCTATTTTCACGGCGGGTTTTATCGAAAAATCCTTTTTTGGCGTGTCTATTCTATGTTCAACTATTTATAACAGCGAAACGAATTTGGTTACCCTATGTAAAATTTACACCATTAAAACGAGAATTTCATTCTTTAAAACATTTCCTTTTTGCAGAAAAATTATAGGATACGTTTTCATCAACGCGCAATTTAAAGAAGATTATTATATTAATTTTCTGTACGTTTTACATGGATTCTATGTGAAAATGGCATTAATGGTTTATTTTTCAATCGGTCATATTTCAAACACTAAAATAGCTAAACCGATTTTATTTCACTTTGGAATTCAACTTCATTTGATGTACTTGCATGTAAAATTTCATCTAAATCCGGAAACTTTGCTATTTACGTACCTATTACCTTAAAGACCAAACAGCCTGTTGTTTGTACGCACATAACGGCGCATTTACATTGTTTCCTAACACGTCTGTGACGTCGTGTAGAAAATATGCGAAACGGCGTTTTACTTTCGCGATATTTAAAAAATAAAATAAGCTACCTGCTTGAAAGGGCCAAACGGCAATTAGTACATCTTAAATATCAATTCAGGTATATTACATTAGGAAACAGACAAAGACACACTCTTAAAAACGATTTTGATAGAAGGAGAAAAATGGATATTTTTTAACCTGCACTGCTGACACATTAACTTCGCAGCGCATGCAGTGGTACATGTATTTCAGTCTGTTCTGATTATTTCAGAAACCACTAGATATATAGATAAATATAGAACCGTTTCAATAATAACAAAGCACTAGATATATAAATAATTATAGAACCGTTTCAATAAATGTGACATCAATTTCAATATCAAATAAAACACATGCTACTACCTATTTTTTTGCTCGTATGAGTGTGCCGCAGGAATATGGGTCATGTTTTTGCAATCATCTGTCTTAAACAGGGTATCTTTTTTTACGATTGTTGTCTTGAACAGGGTTATTATTTTCATATAGTCATCTGGCTGGATGGTAGTTTTTAGTAAATTTACGATGGAAAAAAGGTCCATTTTTATAGGGCTAACCAGTCCATCTGCATTCGCACATTCCCAATAGGTCTAACTGATATTTTCTCATTGCCTTCATGACATGAGCAGTTTTTCCTGTAGCGTACATGGTTCGGACGTTCCATGTTCCTATTCTTTTGATGTTCTTTTGGTTATCCAGCGTACCTTTCGGCATGTGAACTTTCAGCAGGCTTTCTTCCACATAGGTCATTTTAACGTCTTAGTGTAGTTGTTTCGAAGCTTGTTTGATAGCTGACCTTCCCTTTCTTGTGCATTTCGACTTGATACTTATGGTTTCCGTAATCACTTGTTTTTCCGAGGTGAGGTGATTAGTCTTACGCTCAACCTGGAACCTCCAGGTTCGTGTTTTCTTTCATGGTTTTCTTTCCCTTAGACGATTGCAGTGCCATTACTGACGAACTCGATCTGTCCGGCCTTTCTGTCTGGGTGGGCTCCCATAGCCTTTGACTTTCCCAAGTCTCTCCACAAGGCAGTGTCGTTGTTTCTATTTACCCATAGCTGGGAACTATGTTTGCTGATATCAGGGCATATCAACACGCCGATGGGCCTGGCATGCCGTGCATCTGAGGGCCTAGAATCCTCCAAGACCTTGTGATTTAGCCTGGGGCCGCAAGGTACCCAGTTATCATCTGTCACCTCGAGGAAGATCCCATATCTGTGTCACATAGGTTTTACTGTATGAGAGGCTATAGTTGGAGGGAAGGCTTACGCACTCGGCTTCCGTTTCACAGCAAGCTGCTATCCAACGATGTGCCTGAAAGCGGGAGTGATAAGCACAGACACCACAACACACACACTGTACGCATCACACAGTCATATCTTCGATGTACCTGCTGTTATCATTGAACATTGAAATAAGTTGATCACTGTTTTGTACGGTTCCATTCTGTAGTTTTTTTAAAATAATGTCCCGTTCGTAACAGAACAGAAAAAGATCTGTAATGAAAGGTGCACAGTTTGTACTCATGGGAATTCCAATGACCTGTTAATAAACGATGTTACCAAAACGAACAAAAATATTGTGCAGGAAAAATTTCAGTACCTTAATCATGTCATCGTAAGTCCAGGAACTATGATCTTTGTGAGTGATATTAGAGAAAATCCTTGCTTTTTATTACAACAAATGTACTGTAGACCAGAAAATTTGAAAGACCTTTTAATAAGTTGTCCCAATTTTGATTTAATCAATTTATGTGGAAGGGTTGTATAAAGTGTAGAAAAATCATAACTGTCAATAGACGAAACTGGTCTTTTTATTAATTTCAATTTATCTAAAGCTTCAATGGAATTTTTTACATTCCAAAAGTAATTTACGCAAGAGTTTTGATAAGTTTTTTTTTCCACAGTATTTGATAAATAACTCTTAAATACAGGTGAATGCACTGGTTAAATGGATGGATAAATAGTGATAAAGCTGTCAAAATGGTCACATGCAGAAGCTAAATTCACAGTAACTCGATATCTTGTTATTGTTTATACTACAGCTAACATTAAGAATAATTTTTATATCAAATATATTATAATTATGAGATTATCTTATACCTCTGGTAGGACAAAATACGAAACATGGTATCTTATAGGTACCCAAAACAAAAGAATGGACAAGTTTTTTTTTTTTTTTTTTNGGGGGGGGGGGGGGGTTAATCCATCTGGTTGTTAAATCTTTTTGTTGAATTAAGTGTACGGCCAAAATTTTCCACTCGTTCAATTTTTCTAATATATACTGTATAAACTATACATGTTCATATAAAATTTAAGAAATATTTGACATTTTTTACCGTTCCGTCTTCTGTCTAGAGGTCATCAAAAGTATCCTGTTTCCTCATCCTATTTGGTCTGTTCATGACTTGATTTTAGTGTATAAAATAAGCTCTACCTAAAATTGTATTTGAAATAAAGTTATATAAAATGCAAGATTCTGTAGTATAAACAAGTGTGAAAGACAGTGCGAAGTATAAAATACATTTTAATGGCTTGGACAGAATTAATTGGGTGTTATAAACAGATTAAGCTGAAAATTTTATTCGATTTTGATCAGTATTAAACACTCATTGTAAAAAAATTAGTCGTTTAATTTTCACCAAAAACTGAAATTAGAAAGAAAATTTACAATATGTAAAATATTAATAAATTCTATAAAAACTACCATTGCTTTTTTCTAAATTTAGAATAAATATTTAAAAATCAATAAAATTGCTGAATCTCTGCTTTGAATTATCTCCCTTCCAAGAAATCTGACTTTCATATATTTTTTTATTATTTTCAAATATCATTGTAAAAAAATGTACAGTTAATGTACTTGCTATAAATAAGTGGATGCAGGGTGGTTATTGTTTTGATAAAATGAATATTTATTTGTTGGGTGAAAAAAAATCGAAATTTTGATTATACCGATGACAATTGTGCTATTTATTTATGCAAGTACTAGGAAAGTGAAAAACAAGAGTTATCTCCCCATACCCCAGGTGTACCCCTTAAATTATTGGTTACTAACCGTTTTGGGGCAATTTGTTGTTTTCTGTTCTGTTTAAGAATTTTAACTCTATGTAAACTATTAAAGGAAAAAAAAAACACTGTTTGCTGTTTATTATGAAAATTATGTTACTTGTTTTGTTTGCTTCCATGATCATGGATTTAAATTTACTATTAACTTTTTTTTGGTAAAATTAAAAATTGTTAGCCTGTTGATGAAATCGTGCAGATATAACCAGAATAAAATATAAACAAATAAAGGGATATGGAGTGTACATTGGACATAATTGTTAAGATTAAGGTAACGCTTATTCGGGTATACCCCTTAAAAATATTATTATTTACGCGAAATATAATGATATTGGTACTTACATTGATTTTTACCATCGCTTATATTATAGGACAATTTTTAGTGTTATTACACCGATTTGTGTTTAAAATTGCAATTTCATTACCTTTCATCTTCAAGCATTTAAAATAGAGTATGAATAATGTGTGTGAGAGGGGTGGAAAATTTTGAAAAGTACGTACAAAATTTACAATAATTTTGTTTTTTTATGGTATAGTTAGTAGAAAACCTGTGACATGTCAATCCTGTCAACAGCCACGCAAATATCGACTTATCACTTGTAAAATTAAGACACCATTATTAGATAGTAACTCTGAATTTTTCATCTCACCTGTAGTCATGTAGTCATGAAGTAAAACTTCCTTTAATAGCGTATATCGCCAAACTCTGCAAAAAAAACAAAAACTAGCTGTCAAGAAAAAACTCTGTGCGAAAAGGAAAACACTTTAGAAATCGTATGGAACTATGTGATATGGTTAGAATATTCATGTATATAATAACGGCAGTAGAATACCGAAGGAACAAAGCACAAGATTACATAAATCAAAGTCCAGAGACAAGGCAAAACCAAGAACACCAAAAGACGGAAGACCAAAGACACCACATGCCCCCAAAACACACAAACACCACAAAACTAAAGCACTAACAGTGTGAACTCTCAAAAAATAGAGTGACATCAGGTGCGAAGAAGGTTAAGCATGTCCTGCTCTGTATACAGCACTCTGTATAAACTTCACATAGCAGAAGTGTCAAACTATTTTGAATATTGTCTTTCTGATGATAGGTCACTCCCTGAACACGTGTATAGTATAACAAAATCTACTGATTATTATGCTACTTTGAAATTTTTAGGTTTTTAAGCCACCGTGCCAATGCCACTGCTTGTGGACCAAACGACACATGGGTGTTCCCCGGCAGAGTAGTCAGACCTGTCTGACATTAAAATACTGAGGCCTCTTTCTGTGTATTGCACTTCTTGGATGTCCTTGGCTTTGGATTTGGGTTCCTGTTTCAAAATTTTATGGTAAAAAGTTCTTTTTTTGCCTTTTTTGGATTATGGCTATCCGTATTACATGTATTTGATTCTTATGCTGCAAACAACGGCAGTAGAATACCGAAGGAACAAAGGAGGGAAATCCACAAAAATCGAAGTCCAAAGACATGGCCAAAACGAGAACACAGAAAACAATAGCGCCAGACACAAAACAATGACGTTAGACAGACACAAAGCACAGAAATAGAAATCACAACATTCAAAACAAAGGCACTCACAGTGTGAACTCCAGTGAAACTGAGAGTGACATCAGGTGCTCCGGAAGGGTAAGCATGTCCTGCTCTGTTAACAGCACCCGTCACACTGTGAATGAGTCGATCCAGGAAAATGTCAAAGTCGGTAGTCAAATCTGGGAAAACGTGAATCTAGCTGAAAATGTCCACTTTCATTTGAGATACTGACACGTCATATCTTTCAATGATGTTATGGTGACGGCCATAGAATTTCTTGAGGAATGAAATTAACATAGGTTGAACAAATCCCTGACTAAGCAGTTTTTGGGACAGCTTTTTTGCTCTGTTCAAAAAAATCACTGTACAAACTACACGCTCGACAGTAACGAATCAACTGTGAAATGTACACTCCATAGGCTGGAGAGGTAGGTATATTGCTGCTCAGAAAGGGAAAGTTCACAATTTGGAAATCAAAATCATCACGCTTGTCATGTAGCGTAGATTTCACACGTTCATCTTCGTCAATATACAATAAAAGATCTAGCTGAAGTAGGTGTTTCAGTTGTTTCTTTAATCTCAAGCTCATTGGGATAGATCTGATGTAAATACTCCTTAAATTTAGGATTATTGAGAGAAAGTACATCGTCTATGTAGCGGAAGATGAAATTAAAGGACTGGGCTAAATGTTTTTGTTTTCTTTGAATAAGCCCTTGTAAAAACTTGGCCTCGTATGAGTAAAGGAAAAGGCAGCTAAAAGCGGCGCACAGTTGGTTGCCATGGGAATCCCTATTGTCTGTTGGAAAATACGACCTCCGAATTCGACAAAAATATTGTCGATCAAAAATTTTAACATTTTGATTACGTCAGTCTCACTGTACTTCTTGTTTGAATCAGTGTGGTTTTTAACAGAATATGTCTGGTCTTTCCCTATAACTAAATAGGTGTATCTGCGTTCTCCATTTTTAGTGCAGAAACATTGATGTATTAAATCTGCAATTACTGTTTTCAGTTTATTGTGTAAATGAGAAGTTACTTCATGAAACACGTGTACAACATAACAAAATCTTTTATTTAAATTAAGCATCTTTATATCCATACGAACATAAATGTTTTAAAAATAGGTACAAGTTCAATGGACAAAAAAAAAAAAAAAAAAAAAAAAAAAAAAAAAAAAATACTAAAAGAAAGAATAAATGGTGTCTCAGCCAAGAACATCCTTCCTAAAATACATAAATTAAGGAATTTGTAAAACGATTGTTTCAACTTGTATACTTGTTCTACTGATTACATTTCTAGTTATCTCCATGAGGTTTTTCTTTCATTTTTCTAGTATCTAACAACATACAGTAAGGATACTACTAAATATGCTCTCAACAACCCTGGAAATGCTGAATTCACACTATTCACAATGCACCCCTAATAATGATGCTAAGGTAGTTCTAAAACATTTGTTAGACAGAAGACCTTATCCTTACATAAAACAGACATCGACCTTGGGCTCGAAAAACTAGTTCTTACAGTCAGTCTGGAAGTGTTGAGATGGAAATACATTGATAAATCTTAGTATGCCAGTCTATACGTTTGCTGCATTGAGGAAAACATGTTCTCCTAATATAAAGGACCAATCACAGAACTTTATAAAATATACACTGAAGATATATTGATGATGATATGAACTAAAGTCTCCTTTTGCCGTCGAATACACTTTCAGTATCACGAAGATAGGATAATTTTCTTTTCTCGACATTGCTTGTGCAATTAAGGATGGGAAAATTTCCACCTCCAGTTTTTAACAAACCGACAGACCAAGATCGAACACGATTTTTGCAGAGCTAAATTCTGTTACACGTAAGTGCGCCTGCTTTCTCTCGTTATGATTATAACAAAACAGATAACATAGCAAGTAGTTTTTCTTTCAATCTAATTATTACAGAAGACGCTGAAACCAAAAAATAACATTACAAAATAGGAGTTGAAGTCGTTGTTATGTCGACCCATAGGGGCTTGTTTCGAAAAAATAATTATAGCTCCAACCCACTAAAAAACCAAAAAGGGTAAAAAATAAAACAAGTACTATTGGTGCACAAAATGATTTATCATACTAACTCCATCATAGGAGCACCATAGTACGTGTTTTATTTTCGACCAATGAAATTGCAGATCCGAATTCACTGCAATGTCTGCCATGTAAATAATATGGAAGGAGTTTTCGTCAGAGGCGCATTGAGGAAAACATTGTCTTGTAAGACCTGGTAGTAAACAATGAGGGTCAAGATGAGTGGATATATTGAAAATATATTAAGTAAGCTTCATTCGGATGTCAGTGTCTACATGTATACATGGAGGGAATATAAGTTAGACTGATTTGAAAAAGTGCACTATGCAATGTTGAGATTTTGAGATTCCTCCCTTTTGGCTTTTTAGTGGGTTGGAGCTATAATTATTTTTTCGAAACAAGCCCCTGTGGTCGACCCGGAAGGCACTTATTAACAACTGAACTGGTCGATGAGAAAAAAAAAATCGCAAACAATTCAAATCTAATTGTGCGAGAAAAAGCATGCATTCGTTCGATCAGCCTTCCTGATGTAAATTCAAGAATCGATTTTCAAAAAAAAAATCGAAGCATATGCCAAAAATCTGCGCAGTTTAGAAAATCTGTTGTCAGGGTGAATCCAGGGGAGACAATTGTTTTGTGTACATTTTAAAAGGGTGTGTTTGACTTGAAAAAACTAAATCCTGCTTATTTTTTTCACTTTTGAATGGCATCGACATTTAAATTTTATGCTGTAATGAGTTCGTATAAAGTAGTCAGAACACTAAAATGTGACATTACTTTTATTCAATGGGATATACTACGTGACTGTATCTACATGCATGTCTGTTTGGATTAAGCCTTAAAAGGAGGGGGTCGTAAATAAGTAGCAATCGTATATGTGCAATTCGAAAAGAAATAACTGTATTTCTAGCGTCAGTGTCGTCGATTTAGCCCGTAATGTCGTTTCAATAACAATTGTCAGCTACAAATTGTGACATACATTAATTGTAAATGTACCATTTTTAAATCAGACTAAAAATTAAGTTCAAGAATATCATTATTCGGCTAGACATCAGGAAGATTAAACTATTTTGAGCAAAATAGGAGCCTTTTTGCTTTTTTCAAGATATAAACATTACATCTCGTGTTTACTGTAAAAACTGCTAAGGCCATAACTGTAAACTGTTTTGAACAACACCGGTGAGCAATTTACTTAAAAAAAATCTTAAATTCACTTCATAGACCTCTTCATAATTAAATCAAACCCGTTGACAAGTTACAAATGTCGACAGCCAGGCAAGGACTACTGACAACCTATAATGGCGCTTTCTAGCTTCCTTTCTGAATTCGATTTGAAAAAGTTCATATTCATGCTCAGGTATGAAGCACACGTTTTTCTTGAGTGTACAAAGCATACCAAAATTAATCGACAACTCTTTAACAATTTAATTAAGGTGGATTAAAATACAATTACAGTAGACTTTTCACACAAAGCAATGCATATAGTTGAACTATGAAAAATTGGAACTTACTAAAATTTGTATATACAGAATATTTATGTATAAAGAAATCCTAACATGACTCGTGACCTCCAAGATTAAATTTTTTTTCTCGTCGTTGGAGAACCTCTAATCGCACCATCTTCACATACATACTTGTGTATCTTTGTCGAGTTTCCTCCTTCATACAATTTTAATATTCAGTATAATGCTAATACTATAGTATAATACTTTTGGAATCATTGTCGATTTGGCGATTGACATGGTTGAGACATAGGTTCCTGTGAGCCTCTTGTTTTTTTCTCTCAATTAGATTGGATTGTATTTATTACAAATTGGTCACTAGCCCATGTGGTGAGGACCAACTATCTTATTTACGGAAAAATACAAAGATAAGTAGTATATAGCAGCACTTCAGAACACTTTTGTCGTAGTGCATTCTTTGTAAAATATTTTAGGGCTGCTTCGTTTTTTCCCTCCCGATTCCGGGTCCGGAAATCGTGTCCGTTCCGGAACCGTCTACCATATTTAGTATGTGGCTGACCTTTGGCCTTGCCTTAAGCTTTGGTCTCACTGGTCCATTGCCATTGGTCATGCCTGTCATTGGCAAATATTGGTCTCGCCCTACCTCAATTCAAGGTTCTTTTATTAGTCTCGCCCTATCTCTATTCAAGGTTCTTTTATGAGTCTCGTCCTACCTCCATTCAAGGTTCTTTTATTAGCCTCGCCCTTACTCCATTCAAGGTTTTTTTTATTAGTCTCGCCCTACCTCAATTCAGGATTCTTTTATTTGTCTTATCTTTGATCTCATGCTAACCCTTACCCTAACCCCCCTAGGGTAGGGGCGTCAAGTTGGTTACTTATTCCTTATTCCTTATTCGTTACTTATTCCTTATTCCTTATTCGTTACTTATTCCTTATTCACATTTTTTTTATTTTCGATATCATGGATTATTGCGTTATTATTTATAGAACGCGGAACTAAATTGAATTTATAAATCCTCTGCATTTCAAGAAAACAAAGAAGATATTAACTGTCATTACCATTGAAAAATTACTCTAAATAGTGTAAGGGTAGTAAACGAATATGTAACAAATAAAGTGAAGAGAATAAACATGTAAACAAGTTGGATTCACAAGTTATCAGGCGCGGATTCATAGGTGGGCTCACCCGGCGTACGCCCCCCCCCCCCAAAAAAAGTAGGGGGAGACAGGTATGAACATGTAAACAGGGTTGATTTACACTTAAAGCACAGCTCTAGCACTATCCGCAAGAAAAAATGCATTCCCGAGTTGTAACGGGTCGAAAACTAATAAATAGCGAATAAGGAACGAATAAGTAACAGCGTTCCATGAGAGACTGGAGACGGATATAAACATGCAAACAGGGTGAATTCACAACAAAAAGGACACTTCTACCACTAAATACCAGAAAAAATGCATTCCCTAGCTGTAACGGGTCGAAAACGAATAAATAGCGAATAAGGAACTAATAAGTAACAGCGTCCCAGGAGAGAGTGGAGACGGATATAAACATGCAAACAGGGTGGATTCACAACTAAAAGCACACTTCTACCACAAAATACCAGAGAAAATGCATTCCCTAGCTGTAACGGGTCGAAAAAGAATAAATAGCGAATAAGGAAAGAATAAGTAACAGCGTCCCGGGAGAGAGTGGAGACGGATATTTACATGTAAACAGGGTGGATTCACAACTAAAAGCACATCTATACCACAAGACACCAGAAAAAATGCATTCCCGAGTTGTAACGGGTCGAAAACTAATAAATAGCGAATAAGGAACGAATAAGTAACAGCGTTCCAGGAGAGAGTGGAAAAGGATATAAACATGTAAACAGGGTGGATTCACAACCACAAGTACAATTCTAGCACAAAATACCAGAAAAAATGTATTCCCGACTTGTAACGGGTCGAAAACGAATAAAAAGCGAATAAGGAACGAATAAGTAACAGCGTCCCGGGAGAGAGTGGAGACGGATATTAACATGTAAACAGGGTGGATTCACAGCTAAAAGTACATCTCTACCACAAAATACCAGAAAAAATGCATTCCCTAGCTGTAACGGGTCGAAAACGAATAAATAGCCAATAAGGAACGAATAAGTAACAGCGTCCCAGGAGAGAGTAGAGACGGATATAAACATGCTAACAGGGTGGATTCATGACTAAAAGCTCATATGTAGCACAAAATACCAGAAAAAATGCATTTCCGAGTTGTAACGGGTCGAAAACGAATAAATAGCGAATAAGGAACGAATAAGTAACAGCGT
>MJUU01065646.1:0-12321 GCA_002080025.1 Modiolus philippinarum | reverse complement strand
GTACCTAATCCAAGATGGCCGCCAGCGGGGAACATAGTTTTAACATTGGGCCCTATGGGAAAGACATTCAAAGATTTTTTTCTAAGAAGCAACCCATCCAATTATAACCAAACTCAGTCACAATGGTTCTTAGATGGTCCCTTCCAAAAAAGGTATCTGGCAGGTTTGTACCTTATCCAAGATGGCCGTCAGTGGGAACATAGTTTTAACATTGGACCCTATGGAATATACATTCAAAGATCTTCTTCTCAGAAACTACTAGTCCAATTAGAACCAATCTTAGCCACAATGGTCCTTATGTGGTCCCATCCAAAAAATGTATCTGGTAGGTCCGTACCTCATCCAAGATGGCCACCATCTGGAACATAGTTTTTACATTGGCCCTATTGATTTTAAGGGGAACCTCTGCTCAAATTTTTGAATTTTTATTTGAAAAGTGGTCTGCATGTTTTAATTTCAGCACTATGCATTACTTTAATTATAAGGGGAACCCCTGCTCAAATTTTTTTTGAATGGTGTTCTGTTATGTGTTGTAATGGATGGTGGATCTTTCGGTTGCCATGGAAACCAAACAAGAATACTGTAATTTTAGAAAAAAAAGTATTCTGCTAAATTTTATTTTTCGTTTTTCCTATTGGAAATGCCTTTTATCTATGTCAGCCATGGTCCAGGTGAGCGATACAGGCTCTTGAGAGCCTCTTGTTATCCATTTATTTTGGAATTTTGAATTGTATTTCTTCATTTTTAGCTCACCTGGCCTAAAAGGCCACGTGAGCTATTGCCAGCACTATGCGTCCGTCATCCGTCCCGTCCGTCACCAATTTCAAACAACATCTCCTCTGAAACTGCTAAGCCTCCGTCGAACAACATGGCTGCCATTGCTAAAAATAGGACATAGGGGTAAATTGCTATTTTTTGCAAATAACTCAAAAACCGTCACAGATATCAAAAATCTGACAGGGTAAAAATGATCAACATGATGAGATGTACCTACTGTTTAATTTTTACGAAATTCTGATGACCCATGTTGGAGTAATTGCCCTTTCTGCATCAAATTTTCAAAATTTTTGCTTTTTTAATTTTTTATATCAAAAATTGTAACAGATAGAGGTCAAGTGTAAACTGCAAAAATGTTCAGCACATTTAGATCTACCCGCCCTGAAATTTTGACGAAAATCCAAAAAGCCCTTTTTTCACCGAATTTTTTAAATTTTCGTATTTTTCATCTTTTATTTCCAAAACTATAGAAGATGAAGGTTAAGTGTAAATTGATGAAATGTTTGCCATGCTGTGGAGACTTCAAAACTGATGTTGAAAATTGTTCTTTGACCACCATTTTCAAAATGGCTGCCAAAAAAGGCGGGAAAATTCAACATTGTCCGATTTCAATGAAATTTGGTTTTCAAATAGATATTGATGTAATGTAGCGAGTTCAAAACCGGTGTTGAAAATTGTTTGTTGACCTCCATTTTCAAAATGGCCACCAAAAAAGGCGGGAAAATTCAACATTGTGCGATTTCAATGACATTTGGATTCCAAATAGATATTGATGTTGCGACTTCAAAACCGGTGTTGAAAATTGTTTGTTGACCGCCATTTCCAAAATGGCCGCCAAAAAAGGCGGGAAAATTCAACTTTGTGCGATTTAAATGAAATTTGATTTCTGAGTAGATATTGATGTTGCGACTTCAAAACTGATGTTGAAAATTGTTTGTTGACTGCCATTTACAAAATGACCTCTCGACTTCAAAACTGGTGTCGAAAGTGGTCCTTAGCAAGAATGTTTTTTGTCAAAAAAGCCCAACAAAGAAATTATTTAAAACATCATCAGACCCTTAAAGCAGTTCAAGATATTGGAGGTGTTTGAGCTACGAAAGTTTGAGAAACTGAAGATCAACTGTATAACTTGCAATGTTCCCTTGATTGTGGCAACTGAAAGCCAGGTGAGCGATACAGGCTCCTGGGAGCCTCTGGTTCGCTGAGGCGATGCCATTTTGTCTTCAATATACACATTCAAGCCACCTGATTTGTGTTCATTTCAATCCGATTGATCTCGTTTCAGGCTAGATTTGAATGGAACAGCCTTTGTTTACTTCTCAGGATGTGATTGGAACAGCCAATATTTACTTCCAATGTATTGGAAAAATATTTTTTGAGAGACGTTTTTCATATCTGGAGCTTTCAGAGGCATATCGGTAGACATGAGACAGGTTGCCTAGACCAGGAGGGTTAACAACTCGGGAAATCAAGGGTTGGAAAAATCATGGAATTCATAAATTGTGATAAAGTCATGAAAAAGTCATGGAATTTTGTTTTGAATATAGCAGAAAAAAAAATTGATCTGAATTTTGTCATCAAAATATTTTTTTACTATGAATACAAAACAATTAACTGGAAACAGGTCATGGAAAAGTCACAGAATTTTGGAACAAAAAGGGTGTATGAACCATGTGTTCAGCTATACCTTATTTAACTAAGGTGTAATCGGATTGGTTAATAGCCATTGTATTTTTTAGATATTCTTGACTTTTTTCACGTAGTTAGTGGATTTTACTTTGCCAAATCGTAATTGCTTTTATTACCCTTCATATTGAGATGTTTGTTGTGTATTTGTCTCACAGTCATCTATTGGTTTAATGGTAGAGGCATTCGCTGTAATTAAATCGGTATAATTAGTGTTGGGCTATTTGCCTATCAGAAAATTTAACACCAACAACTCATTTTTGGCAAATACCTCTCCTTATCATGATATAGGAAGGTTCAACCGTGAAGTCACATACTTGAAAAGGTCAATTTGGTTGGCAAGATATAGTGATAATTAATAAAGGTCATAAAAATGTCATTTTCAATTCACTCGTACGAAATTATTAATTGAGGTATCTTGATAATTCTTTTTGATCGAAATTCTGGAATGTTTACACTTTTACAGGGTATATTTTTTAAATAAATTTATTTTTAATAGCTATATAATTAGTGTTTTGTAAAGTACATAAAATTCTGTAATTTTGACACTTCTTAAAACCACATAATTTTTTCTGCAAGAAATTTTTTTAAAAAGTAAATCAGCAAAAAAAAAAATGAAAATCTTAAACTTTTAATTCGCATTTTACAGATCAAAAATCAGATGGATAATGAAAAAAGACAAAAGATCAAAAATTCTTTTACATTGTTATAAAGTGGTCTTAACATGAGTTTTCCAACCAAAAATGCTAATTTACATATGTAAATTAGATTTTATGACATCTCTAATGAGGTTCACGGACCTTCCTATATCTGTTTACAGTTACATATTTCCCCATCATTTAAAAAGAAGCACTGAACCTGTGAATTTTTAAGGCAGTTGTTGACAATACACATCAGTATCACATATTGATTAAAAAAAATGTTTTAGAATTTCATGGTGAATTGCATTCATTTTGGATTTTTTACATTTAACAGAGTAATGGTTAACAGCAATTGCTTTGATTTATATTTGAGAGTTTAATTCATACTTAAATATAACAAATCAAAAGATTTGAAAAAATCTCCTTAACTGCTGTACAGATTTTGATCATTGTTCTGAACATGCATGTTTATACTTTCCAGTGCTAATGTGGATGGGGATGAATCTCATTATAACATCACTTGCATCTTTAATTGTTACATTCCTACAGGTAATGTTTATTGGTATACATATGGCACGTCAAAGCCACAAAAATGAGATAAAATAGCATTATGTCAGTTAATGCTATCTTATCTGAATTTTTGTGGTTTTGGCACACATTATCAGACATGTATTATCAGGTTTCCTCATTACCTCCTGATAAGTACCTCTAAATATTTTATACATAGGTCTCTATGAAATCTATATGGTAATGATGTTTTATCTTATGATAACATAGCATTACCTGTTAATACAGTTTTATCTGCATTTGTGTGGCTTTGGCATGCTAGTAAATGTATTATCTGTTTTTATATCAACCAATCAGACTTAATATCTGTGGGAAACTGTATTATCTGATTTATGTAACTGTATTATCTGATTTATGTTGCAACCAATCAGATGTAGATAGATAAATTTCAAGAACTTATCAAATTCAATCTTTTTAGATCACAAATAATTTATTCTGAAAAAACTATGTAATTATGATCCTAGAGAATTTCGGAAATGTAATAGAATTTCTTTTCCTTTTCTTTTTTCTCACTTTTGTTTAGGTTTATCCATTTGCCATTTGTAACGAATTTTGTATTTATGTGTGTATATATTATGTATTTTCACTATGTCTTTATAAAATTTGTGTATGGGAATAAAGTTATGTTTATCTATCAAAAATTACAATATCACAATATTTCATTTTTAGCTCACCTGACCCGAAGGGTCATGTGAGCTATTGCCATCACTTGGTGTCCATCCGTCCGTCCGTCCGTCGTAAACTTTTTCAAAAATCTTCTCCTCTGAAACCACTGAACCAATTTTAACCAAACTTGGCCTGAATCATCACCAGGGTATCCTCTTTCAAAATTATATCCGATGAGTCTG
This sequence comes from Modiolus philippinarum, assembly GCA_002080025.1. Classification (NCBI taxonomy): domain Eukaryota; kingdom Metazoa; phylum Mollusca; class Bivalvia; order Mytilida; family Modiolidae; genus Modiolus; species Modiolus philippinarum. Next base: position 7,802 of record MJUU01065646.1, on the reverse strand, counting down.
AGGACCAAACAACATGGCTGCCGTTACTAAAAATAACACATAGGGGTAAATTGCTGTTTTTGGCAAATAACTCGAAAACCGTTACAGATATCAAAAATCTGACTGGAGTAAAAGTGATCAGCATGGCAAGATCTACCCTCTCTGCAATTTTGAAGACAATCTGATTACCAGTTTTGGAGTTATTGCCCCTTTTCAGGAAATTTTTCAAAATTATAATATTTTTTATTTTTTATCAAAGAAACTATAGCAGATAGAGGTCAACTTTAAATTGCAAAAATGTTCAGCATATCAAGATCTACCCACCCTGAAATTTGGGAGAAAATCTCAAAACCCTTGTAGGAGTTATTGGCCTTTTTTCACAGAATTTTCAAAATTTTCATATTTTACGTCTTTTTTTTATGTAGCTCCGGTAGAACAAAAACACAAATTTATAAAGAATTGCTTATTATTTCACTTTTCAAAGATGAGCACAATTTACAAACGTCTGCTCCTTCCCGCACCACATTGAAGAGAGAGAGTAAAAAACAGAAACCGGCCGGAACGCCCCTGCGTTTCCGGATAATTTCAATATTTCACCCGTGACTTCGTCAGCCTGAATTTTAGAATATAACATCCCCCCCCACAAAAGAAAGAAATTGAAAACAATTTCGAAGTGGCTGACGAAGGCAAGGGGAAAAGTGTAAAGAGCATATTCAAACAAAGTAAAATGTTACGAAATAAGAACATATTATACAGAAAAATCCACTTTCCAATTATGCGACCATCTTCTCCATTTTGTGAGAAATATAATGATATGAATTAAGATTTAAAATATGTCTCAAAATAAATTGTCTCGTGGTTCATATAAGTGTGACTATATCAATGATGCAGCTAACAGAGACCCGAAACTCTTACATGTCAAATATTATCAGCCTAATGTTGACTACTTGCATGCACAGATCCGTTAACATTCACTCACACAATCTCACATGAAGGATAATGACATAAGACATATCATGGGTTTTCATTTCAGCATGATCACACACTTTCACCAACGGAACATTATCATATCAAATATATTCATACAAGCAATATACAATAAGCATAGCATAACAAACAGGAGGTGTGGTGCAGGACGGAAAAGGATCAAAATCATACATTGAACAAAACATGAATATTTATGCAAAAACGTGCTTGTAAACATGTCTGGTGTGTGAATATTTTTGTCCCTCCAATAAAATGCAATTAAAGAAAGTTTGGCAATGCAATCATTACCAAAGCATTGAGTCAAAACTGAAGAACAAAATTCAAAACTGGAATGACAATACTTCTGGCATAAATATTTTCAGTTATTTCCTTAAGAATTGAAACAACTATTGATCCTGAATAAACAGACGAAATGTTGATTAAGATCATAAATACATGGTTTGGTCGGCAATGCAATCATTACCAACACAACGAAATCAAAACACCGATGAAATAATCTCTGTAGTATGGTTGGCAATGCAATCATTACCAACACAAACAAAAAATCAAAACACGGATGAAACACTCTCTGTTGTATGGTTGGCAATGCAATCATTACCAACTTATTAGAATTAAGTATGTAGGATTATCTGGTTGGCAATGCAATCATTACCAACACAACGAAATGACGCATTCTCGGAAACATGGTTGGCAATGCAATCATTACCAACACATAAAAAGTGGCAAAAAAAATTGGTTACACCGCTTCCTTGGTCAGTAAATAACATGAAACGCACAACTTCAATGAATTAGAGTTTGAAAAAAATAGGTTAACATTGTATTTAATGACATTATTATCAAATTAATCAATCAGTGGTGGCGGTCTAGAAAAAAGCAAGTCCTGTGCTTTCTTTGGCAACTCCGATATTGGCATCCATTTGGAGTTTTGAGCCGGTTCACCGACCATTTGAACAAGGTAAAGGAATGAACCTTTATCTCGACGCTTAGCAAGAATTCTCTTTACTTTAATATTTTGTTCATTAGCCCTAGCATCGGTATCAACTGAATCAATTGATTCAGGATTCACATAATCACTGTCCCTGTAGCGAGCTGGCTTTTTAATATTTCTCTTTGATTTACGTGTCTTAACTTCAACAGTTTCATTGTCGGTGTCTGGAGACGAATACTGAAAATCCAGTGCCTAGAATTAACGGATGGGAGGTGAAAGGCAAAATGTAAACGTCTATTTCACACTGTCCTTGCGGAACCGTAATACTTATTTTAGCTACACCAAAAACTTGAACAGTACTGTTATTGGCTAATCGTATTTCTTGATTAACTTGTTCAAAAGAGAGTTTAAAACGTTCTGGCAATTGATTAAATAAATCTTTAGAAATAAGACAAATAGAGCTGCCGGTATCTATCAAAGCTGCCACTTTGATTTGATCAAATTGAACAGGCATATATAAAAAGGACGGTTTGTCATTATTGTCAAAACTAATATTGGCACTCAAATCAGTATTCCCGGTGGATTGTGCCTGTCCATCGGGTTCTTCTAGTTTCCCGGTTGGTACGCTATCAGTACTTTACAAGCTAAAGCCTCGTGACCATTTTGTTTGCATAGTTGACAAACAGTTTTTGTTGTTTTACCAACACCAATCCAGTTACAATATGCACGGGTATGACCTAGGGCTTTACAGTTAAAACATTCAATTTTCTTGTCAAATGTAGGAATATCGACTTTCTTTGGAGGAGTTGAAGTTTTTTTGTCATTTTTAGAAAGAACAATATCTGTCAAAGTTTTGACCCGAGCTTTCAAATCGTCAATTTCTGATTGTGAAGAAGCAGAAGCAGTCGTTTGTTCTTGATTGGTTACCAGTTTAGTTAAATTTTCAATTTGTTGTCGTAAATCGTCGACAACTGGATCATTTGGAGTATCTCTTTTATAATATGATTTTTGTTTTGGAGCCGCCGGCCCAGCAGCATTTACAGACTCGGAATGATCCCTGTAGCCATATGCCTCCGCCATTTTGGCTGAAGTAAAAGCAGTTTGTGTATCAGTCGGGTGTCCTGCTCTCACAAAGAATGCCATTTTATTTGGTAATCCCGTTATAAATTTTGTCATCATTTCATGTTCAGGCTTTTGAAGTAAAAGACCTTTATCAATAATACTACTAAAATAATCTTCCAGATTTTGGCCAGGCTGTAATTGTAAATTATGAAATAATTCGCTTTCCATCATTACTTTGGAACTTTGCCAATTTAAATTCACATATTTTTCTTTGAATAAAACGACAATTGTATCCCATGATCGTTTTGACTGGTCACTTAATGCCGAAAACCAGGATAATGCAGGGCCTTTTAAATGAAGATGAAAAGCGGCAATTCTACGTTNGTCTGATACATTGAGTTCATTTAAAAGAGAATATGATTCAAATTCGTCCAAAAATTGTTTTGCATTGTCTTGGGGATACCCACTGAACTTTCTGCATTTAACTAATCTGTTCATGTTTGAAACTTTGTTTTGATATATTGAACTGTTCGGAAATATAGTATCAGTATCACTTAAATTTAATGGTGGAAGGGGTGTCGGTTCATCTGTTCGGGAATCTGATAATGGAGTTCCCTTTAGATTTGGAGGTGTCGCTTGTTCTGAATGAATAGGAGAATCCGAAAATTTATGTAAAATAGGCGGTGTTACAGAATCAGATCTATTATGGGTACGAAATTCGTGCAGCTGTAAAAAGTTTGGGGATAATATTGATTGGTTGTCGGATTCAATATCGGAAATATCAGACAATGTATGTTGTTCTAATTCTGAATTGTCTTCGGGAGTTGGTAAGTCGTCCCAATTGAATGATTCATTACTCATAACCAATAAGAGAAAGTGTCGGAAATGCAATCATTTCCAACTACTTTATTTGAGGAAATATGACACAGGTGTGTTATAAAACAATGACACATATAACACATTTGAATTCAAGCAATATTATATTGAAATTGATATCAAAGTTGGCCGTATCTGCGCTCCATAGATTAAAAAAACATACCTAATAACAAAATTATGTACAATAATTCCGACAAGGAACACAAATTACCAGGTATAGTATTCATCAATCAATCTAAATTTATTTGTTGAAATAGGCTGCCATAAAATTTATTTCAATACAAACTCCAATGCCAGTTATGTTGGAAATGCCATCAATTCCAGCTATCTATACTTCAAATATATAATTGTGGATAAAAAATTGCACAAATACAAACAAAACACTCAGTAAAACATATGAATAAATGAAAAGCAAATGGTTATTGTAATGTTTAATAGCAATCAGTGTGAATTAATCTGGTTATTCGGATAAGCCATAATTTTGCCAGTAATTTATCTGGATGCACGCCATCCCTGTAGTGCCCAAAATCATATGAATAATATGGAGGTGCGTTCTTATACCGCTTTTTCACCCTTTGCAAATCTTCTGAAAATTTTGGCGAATAAGCGTGGAGAATACGGTTTGTATCACAAATATAAAAATTCACCGCAGAAATTTGTTCATGTAACAATATGTCATCATTTTTAAACTGTTCCACACCGTCTTCTTGAAAATTGTGGTACAAATTATGTTTATAAATTGAAAACAAAGGAATATGCAGAAATACCAGTTTTACCTTATTTTCAAATTGTCTTGTGAAATTATAGATTTCTTTTAGACCATATATCACCGTGTTGACAGCTGTATTGTCTTTTGACACCAGGTAAATAAAGTCACCTTCTTTTCGTGTGAAATTACATGTACCTACCCACACGTACAAAGTAACTAATTGTAAATCTTGGAGCTTATTTTCCAAATTTTCTTTTAGAAATTTTAATCTATTGTCTACAGTTGCCCCAGACTCACACCAAAACTGAAGAAAAGTCTCCGGATTTACACGGACTTGCTGCTGAATATTAAAACCTTTGCTGTCACTGAGCAATATTGGAACTCTAGGTGGTGTTAAAAGTGGGGGCAGCCTTAATTTGTCAATTTGCTTCTGTAATTGTCTTTCAGAAGACATAAATAAAACGTTATGTGTACAAAATTCAAAAACAAAAATATGGGGAAAAATCGATATCTCGTTCAAAGGGGAACAACTTTAAAAGAAATCAAACTTTCATTGAAATGTTAAATTTCGGAAATAATCCACCATCCTGTAAGCAAATTTTAAGTTCTCCACCATTTTATGTAGCTCCGGTAGAACAAAAACACAAATTTATAAAGAATTGCTTATTATTTCACTTTTCAAAGATGAGCACAATTTACAAACGTCTGCTCCTTCCTGCACCACATTGAAGAGAGAGAGTAAAAAACAGAAACCGGCCGGAACGCCCCTGCGTTTCCGGATAATTTCAATATTTCACCCGTGACTTCGTCAGCCTGAATTTTAGAATATAACATTTTATTTCCAAAACTATAGAAGATGAAGGTTAAGTGTAAATTAAAAAAATGTTTGCCATGCTGTGGTGACTTCAAAAGTGGTGTTGAAAATAGATCGTTTTCATTTTCAAAATGGCCGCCAAAAAAAGGCAGGAAAATTCAACATTGTTCAATTTCAATAAGATTTGGTTTCCAAATAGATATTGATGTTGCGACTTCAAAAGCAGTGTTGAAAATTTTTTGTTGACGGCCATTTTCAAAATGGCCACCAATAAAGGCGGGAAAAATCAACGTTGTCAGATTTCAATGAAATTTGGTTTCAAAGGGGTATTGATGTCGCAATTTCATAACCGAAGTTAAAAATTGTTCGTTGAATGCCATTTTCAAAATGGCCGCCAAAAAAGGCGGGAATATTCAACATTGTCTGATTTCAATGAAATTTGGTTTCCAAATAGATATTGATGTTGCGACTTCAAAAACTGATATTGAAAATTGTTTGTTGAATGCCATTTTCAAAATGGCCGCCAAAAAGGCGGGAAAATTCAACATTGTCCAATTTAATGAAATTTGGTTTCCAAATAGATATTGATGTTGTGACTTCAAAACTGATGTTGAAAATTGTCATTACCTGCCATTTACAAAATGATGCTTTGGCTTCAAACTTGTGTCGAAAGTGGTCCTTAGCAAGAATGTTTTTTTTGTCAAAAAAGCCAAACAAAGAAATATAGTAAAACATGATCAGACTTTTAAATACAGTTCGAGATATTGGTGGTGTTCCAGCTACCAAAGTTTGAGAGACTGAAGTTCAACTGTATAACTTACAATGTGAGCTTGATTGTCGTATTGTGCTTCATAGTTCTCTTCACAATATAAGAAATATGTTTAATCTACATTATAAAGGGGAACCCCTGCCAAAATTTTTTTTATGGAAAGGGGGACTTGGAATGTTTTGATTTCAGCAATATGCATTATCTGAATTATAAGGGGAACCCCTGCCCAAATTTTCTTTTGAATGATGGTCTGAAATGGGTTGTAATGGATAGTAGGGCTTTAAATTACCGTGGAAACTGCTGAATCTACTTGCCCAATTGGAACCATACTTGATGACAACTGTCCATAGGCGGTACCTATTGATGGATGTGTCTGTAAGTCTGCATGTATTCCAAGATGGCTGCCAGTGGCGACCATTGTTTAACATTGGACCCTATGGGAAAACACGTTCAAAGATTTCGTCCCATTAGTGCAACAAGGTACCAAGTGACATTTTGGGCGAAATTGAGTTAAGTGCATTTCTAAGGAGCTACTATAGGTCTCTAATTGCCCTATAAAAATAAAACCTGTATCTTTATTCGTTTCTGAGATAATTAATTATGTTATTTGGTACCAACTGATTTCAATGTATTTCCCACGTGTAACAAGGAGCCAAATGACACTTGGTTCCTTTTTGCATAATTTACTTTTATATGAAATATTCACATAATACAGTGTCTAAATACACGAAAAACAGAATATATCCATTCAGAATTAGTATGAAAATAATTTGGTGATGAATAAAGCTACAAGAATAAGATTAATATCTTAAGTTTACAACGTTTTTGTGTTTATGAAATGATTTATGCAGAAAGGTACCAATTGGCACTTGAAACCTTTTTGCACAACGACATCTTTACTTTTTGTGGAAATATATGCTTAAAAATGGGTAGCAACTGACAAAAGTGATAATTCTGTCAAAATAAAAAGAGCTATAGACCAAGCTAATTGTGTGAATAAAGAGTGAAGTAAGTCCATTCTATGAACCAAAATTGGAAGGTCTACCTTTTTTCTCTGATTTATTGTGAAGGTTGAAATTTTAAAATTGTGTTTTCTTAAAATTGCATTTTTGTCAGTTGGTACCTTGTTGCACTAATGGGACGATTTTCTTCTTTGAAACTTCTAGAAAATGAGACACTTTAACATTGGGTTACTTTGGGCTGCAGTTTATGCCAGTCATGGATCAGGTGAGCTATACAGGCTCTTGAGAGCCTCTAGTTTAAATTACCTGTCTTGTCACCCATGATCGTTACATGAATGTATATTCTATGAAATATGCATGTAAGTGTAACACCCTCGCAGAATTGAGTAATTGTTAATTGAAACTAACAAAAATAATAAATTGTATCAACAAAAAATTTAAATCCAGTTGTACGGATTTTATCTGAATACGGAATTTAAATTTAAAATTACATAAAACAAATACACACTATATTTTCAAGGACTGAAAGAAACTACAAAGTTATAATGTCGATAGATTATGTTATATTTTGCATTCTCTGTCAATTAGAATATTCTACATCAATAGAAGTTCGGAGTTGATAGTCATTTTTTCTAAAATAAAACATTTCAATTGCCATCTATTATACAATAGTTCATTACCTGTTACCATGGTAACCTGATAAGTAAGTTCATTAC
>MJUU01065645.1:19246-51370 GCA_002080025.1 Modiolus philippinarum | reverse complement strand
GAAAGTACATCGTCTATGTAGCGGAAGCTGAAATTAAAGGATAGGGCTAAAGGTTTTTGTTTTCTTTGGATAAGCCCTTGTAAAAACTTGGCCTCGTACGAGTAAAGGAAAAGGTCAGCTAAAAGCGGCGCATAGTTTGTTCCCATAGGAATCCCTATTGTCTGTTGGAAAATTAGGAATAAATTAAAAGCATGGATAAAATACACCAGGTTTTTTGTATCTTCTTATAATTGATTGGATTATAAAACGAACAAACAAATAACAGCACAGTCATATTAAAGACAACGACAGTAAAATTAGACGTTCCATATTTGGGCGATAATATCAAGCATGATAGATCAGAAACATCAGCGGGACCAAAACACCAACGCAACTTAAACAAAAACACTACGCCTATAGGTTAAGAACAGACACCCAATAACAAGTATGGAAAAGGAGGTACAGAAGTAAGATGTAAATAGCTTTTGTTAGTACCAGTACCAGGTGTAGCTATCTAGGTGTAGCTATCGTTGTTTAAGTTTTTTGTCTTTTATTTGTGTTTTTCTTGGCATTTCCCATGAAAATTGTGGTGTGATATCTTCCATTGTATAATTCCCATGACAATTGTGGTGTGATATCTTCCATTGTATAATTCCCATGACAATTGTGGTGTGATATCTTCCATTGTATAATTCCCATAACAATTGTGGTGTGATATCTTCCATTGTATATTTCCCATGACAATTGTGATGTGATATCTTCCATTGTATAATTCCCATGACAATTGTGGCGTGATATCTTCCATTGTATATTTCCCATGACAATTGTGGTGTGATATCTTCCTTTGTATAATTCCCATGACAATTGTGGTGTGATATCTTCCATTGTATAATTCCCATGACAATTGTGGTGTGATATCTTCCATTGTATAATTCCCATGACAATTGTGGTGTGATATCTTCCATTGTATAATTATCTATTTGTGTTTTTCATGGCATTTCCCATGACAATTGTGGTGTGATATCTTCCATTGTATAATTATCTACCTGGCTGCAATAGAATAATATAAGAATAAAAGTCATTTTGGAGGAGTTTATCGATGTGTAAACGCGGCCGACTCACTCACAAACTAAATAAAGTCTGAACGACTTTATGTAGAGTTTGTGAGCGAAAGGCCGCGTTTACACATCCATAAACTCTTCCAAAATTACTTTTATTTCTTATAATTCCAATCCTTTCAACTTTGAAGAATGTTGTCACTGATTTTTACGTCACCATATACTGCACTATTTAACGTCGTAGTGTATTAATGGGCAAGAAAAGTTTATCGAGAAATAGCTTTTTTGTTGTTCTTGACGTTGACCAATGAAATTGGACGCTGCATTAGCAATTGGAATTATTCAGTTATACTGTCGGCACAAGTGAGAACAATAGACTTTGGCAAGGACAGCCTTTTTGTAACTTAGCAAGATGTGGATCTTCAGCCAAATAAATTGAAACATCTAGATAAAACAGGTAAAATCTAAGGTTATACCAGTCTTATGGTACGGCTGTGGATCTGCTGTGGAACTTGGAAAATGATAAAAGGAGTCAACAAACTTTAATACACACCCAAACATAAGTGTCTAAGATATTTATGAAATCTGCTGGGCATTGACGCTGCCTTGGGTGAATCAACATGAGTTAAAGCCACCAACAATCAGATAAATATCTGTAGACAGAAAAGGGAAATGTTGTAAGGATGTTCTCTGGTCATGTTTATGTATTTCTGTCAGATTTTCGAACTTCTCTGCTTTTTATCCATATAAAAGCTTAACACTTTTTTGCCCGGTGACCCCCTAATCTTTTACCATAATTTAATTTTGTACATCTTTTGGAACATTCTGACAAATTTTTATTCAAATGCTGTTATTTTCTCACATTCATTATTGGATAAACATTGCTCATATCAAATCTATGAAATATACAGAGGAGTTCAGTTTCCCGCCTTAAAAAACGCTTGTATCTAAAAAATAACATCGGTATCCTAATACTTTTTGGCTTAAATTACTTCTTTTTCAATTCTCCAACAACAACAAAAAAACATTTAATTTAATCCTTGTTATTTTTAAATTGGCCGGCTAACATCCTTAAGGAAGGACACCAGCATGCAAACATTCACCCGCGGATACCCTTTACTAACACACCGGAAGATAAAAGTAAGTAAGTTAAGTAAGTAAGTAATATTTTATTTGAAGTCGATATGTGATAAATAACAAGCACAACACACGCTCTGAAGAGCATTTGACAGACAAAAGAAAAAGAGCGAGACCAAAAGGAAACCTGAAGTGGACAGAAACTATTAGTTTGCATGAACGGTAAATCCTTTCCAAACTTGTTAAAACGGAAGAGTTTTCTAGAAAGCTTATTATACAACTTCAAAATTTCTAAAGCGTGTCGATGATTAATCAGGAGCTTTAATCAAGAGATAATGTCTGTTGCGATAGGTTAACACTTCTTATATATTTGTTTGCAACATTCTAATGATTAATAATAATGTATGTTCTTCATTGTTGTGGTATTGATGAAATTGTTGTATTTACAGTTAGTTGTTCTTATAACTAATATTTGAAATTTTATTGACATTTGCTAATTTTCCCAATCATTTCAACCAAAATAGCTGATTTTTAAATGACAGATTTCTTGCTTATATGGCCGGTTACCCTAAATTTTTATTTTATTTTATGTAAGCTCAAATGACAAAATGTAGGTCATGAATATCAAAAAGACCATGTACTGCCTTATGGGTCTAAAAGTGACGCAAAAATCATCTAAGGACAAAGGGGATACCTCTTAGTGATTTATATAATGTCTGATTTAAGATATGGTATGATTTTTGGGAAAGCACTGGAGGTCCTGACCATCGGATTTGCGATATCATCGGTGACTACAGACATTGACCATGAGGTATAAAAAATAAAAAAAGGAGAATGTTTTGTTTTAAATCAGTTTCGAACATTGACCAGCACTGTCATTACCTATTAAATAACAATAGTATTGAATTACTAATCGATTGATGGTCTCATCCTTTCCAATTCCTTAGGAGTTCTAGTTTCTCAAGATTGTAACTGTTTAATGGCTTGTGAGACTAGAATGCTTTGTTTTTGTTTGTCGTCAGTAAAAATAACAGCAACATTTGTTTCTTTTGTTAAACTTCTGAACACAGTTCGTATAGTTTTAATAACTGTAGTATTATAAGCTAGCTTTGTTTGCATGATTACATTTTTGGCACAATACTAAAAACTGGTATCAACTGATGTTTATCTTTGTTGCGCAGGTTGTGAAGAGAATATTCCATGTGATGTAGTTATTGAAGCAAAATACCCTTTAAGTTATGAAAAACAAAACCAGAGAGTTATAAAAATACATTCAATTTTTAATTATGACAATAAAATTTCAAAAAAGGTCTGATTTTAACCCCGGGGTCCGTTTCAAATTCATTTACGTACATACGGGGATAATCTGATGTTATTTTTATTACACCAGAACAGTCTTTGTATGTGTTGTTAGTTGTTAAGCAAACGGGTCTACAAATGTTCCCAGAAGAGTCGTGAACAGTAACATATGCTCTTGATTCCTCAAGCATGGATGGGCCTTGAAATACACTCATTGCTACATTCTGTGAAGTAAGTGTTCTTTTATCGATTGTAATACTGTCCGAATGTATACTGTTAGAGGTGAATCCATACGTTGTAAAGGTCAAGTTAAACGTTTGATCCCAATCAAAGCTCTCTTGTTCGGTATACTCCAGATATCTATAATCAGAGTTGAAATTTTCTGTAAGAGATGTCATAAGTTCGCTTGAAATTTGATTCTGGTGATCATTTATTATAATGATAGGAGTTGCAGCCCAATTAACAAATGTTTTCCTAAAGTTTTCACTTATAGATCTCCGTTGACGAGATCTAGTTCTTGGATCAACAATTCGTGCTGCAAATTGTCTAGATAGTCTTGGAGGTCTCTCTTCTAGTCTTAAATTGGTATTTTGGGCTTCAAATTCCAAAGGCGCAGCTTGTCTTAAATTGTCATTTTGGGCTTCAAATGCCAATGGTGCAGGTTCTGAAGTTAATGCCCCTCCGCCTTGAAGTCGGAAAGATGGCCCCCCTGATCCTCCTGTATCCTTTTGCAAAGTCGATTTTATCTTGACAGCTTCTGTGATTAATTGCTTTCCAATAATTGCGCGGTACCAATATTTGATAAAACTGAAACCACCATTGTCTATGAAATCATTTCTTGATCTAGACACACACCCACCCTTTCTCCAACTACAATAAAGAAACCATGATGGTGCCCCTCCACATCTATTAATACATAATGGAGCAGGATCATAAGTATAGATGAATGAAGTGAAATTATTGCTGTATCCTTCAGCGTTTGTTATATTCGGTTCTAGGTAGTCCATATACCTGTCTGCTCTGTGGTAAGAATCAGTTTGGTTAGTTGGGTATTGTTCTGGATCGATGTTATTCCTTATCTGTTGTTGTCTAAATTTTTCCCATAGATAATCAATGTAACAGTGGTGTAACCAGAAAACAGGATCTTGTGGACTTGTATTCAAATCGTTCATATGACCATTTCTACCTCCAACCCATCGATGAACACCATCATGATGACTCTCTAAATTGTCGTTGTCGTTTGCTGCGGTTGGATTGAAAATTTCCCAGTTGTGTTTTTTCCGAAATACATTCCTTAGTTTTACTGGATCGATCAATGAACTGTCCGGACCAGGTATGTCACGGCGAAGATATGTATTTTCAGCAGGAGTCCTCCACAGTCCGAACGGTCCGTTATATACTATCCCTTGTCCATTTCCAATAAATATTTCACTAAAAAGGATGGACTCGGCAGGATCGTCCATTCGGAAATCAAGAGTAGAGTCCCAGTATGGTAGTGTTACACTTTTTACTTTGGTTCTTAGTGCTGTCTCAAATCTAAAAAGATTAAAAGTTTCAAACATAAGTTCCGTAACAGTGATCAATTAAAGATAAAAAGAAGTCAAGATATAATATGAAATCAATTGTGAATAATTTCTTCATTGGCATGGTAATATTCAAAACGCCCATTCTTAAGTTTGCGAATAGCTGGTATAAAAATAACCTCTCTATTAAAAGCGTCATTACTACCCCACGATAGAAGTTTCATATACTAAATATTTAGTAGTTTAGGTGTTCAACTAAAAGGTGACTCAGATCTATTATCTGATAAGATGCCGAGTAGCTAAAAAATCTGTTTTCCTTTCTTCAGATAAATTAGAGTATTATTTCGTTCATATCGAGAATCAACATAAATTACTACTCTGAATTTGTGGATTTTAAGCATATTACTTTGTTAAAGCACAGGACATTTTGATGAAAGTAAAAAGAATCGAATTAACCATTAATAAGGGCGAAAAGTCACAGGTCTACAATGACCGCATGCATACTTTGAAATGATAATGGCAAGGTTCACTCGTGTGCACGTCATTTATTTTGGGGTTTCGCTATAGGGAACGAGAGTCACATAAAGTAAAAAAGGTAGATATCAAAAATCGAAATTACAAAAAGAAGAAAATTGCAAATACTTACAATAATACAAGTTATATAATAAAAATTTGAAATTTCAGTAACAAGTAATTTGTATGATATTGATATGAATTCACGTCCAAATTAATCAAAATACATAAGCTTTTTTTGACTTCCTAAATTTCACAAGACTTAAGTATTCTGTTGGAAATTGTTAAGATTTTTGTTTTATTTTCGTCTTCTTTTCTTTTTTAATTGGACAGAGGGAATTTTTCAGTGCGCTAAAACAGTTTGCAGGTTATTCTAAACGGAAGACAGTATTGTGTCAGAATGGTCGTTTATGGCAAAGAAAATAAAGTCTTTTTAAACATAATAGAAATTTTTAAACCATAGTTTCGCAAAAATGCCGGAAATCCATCAACTGTCAGTTGTCTCAGAATTTAACCATATATTTATTTTTACATTTTACAGGAAAAATTGGTGTCTCTATATTTATAGAATGCAAAATACATTATCTAAAGGAGAATAAAACAGCATTTTGTCTGAATAAAAATACTTACAGCACAAGGTAATATCTATGCCAACCTATGAAATTGTATCCACCATGTGCAGAAGGAATGGCGTCATTTTGGTGTAACAGAGCAAATGCGTCGTACTTGTTACCAGAGGCAAGTCCATTCTGAAATTAAAGTATTAGAATTATGATTAAAAATCAAAGCCATACAACAAAAATACACATTTTTCAGTCATATTGCTTTTTCGGCTGTTACAGCAAGAGCTGCATTTGAAACAGGAATCTGATTAACAACTAAATACCAAAACACTGTAAAAGTTTATGCAGAGGGCCATTTTGACAACCAATATCTCTTCAGAATAGATAGAAGACTAAATAAACAAAATCGAATGGTTTATTAAAAACCGATACCAATATTATCTACACTGAAGGCAAAAATCAGTTAAACACAGAGTTGAATGAATTGACGTAAATTTAGCATCTACAGAAAACATTTAGAACGATTAGATTGAATTTGTTGCATTCACATTGATTGTATTAATGTTGTAAATAAGGGGGAGTGCAGTAAGATATTGTGCCTATATATTGAATATATTGTTATATTTATTTGAGCAATGGAATATGTCTAACTAAACTGGAGTCTTCCGTATAACTATCTGTTTTAACTTGAAGTAATCCTCAAAGTTTATCACCGCAATGGCATTACTCTTTGTTTTGCATTTCAGCCGACATCACATATAAGACTACCAGCACAGAACAAAGCCTTCAGCAAATGATTTTATTCGAGAAAACGTATGTATTGTCTCATATTCATGATTTTCACTGCGCCATTCGTCGTCACTAATCAACATTTAATCTTATATCTTATCTATTATATCTCAAAAGTCTTTTATTAAACTTTTACGAACTGCATCGTGTATTTTCCATTTTCTTATAAGTTAAGAAATTAACTTGGAGGTTTGCCTTTTTCACAAATGAATGTCCAAATAAAATCGATGCAAAACTATTCGTTGTGGTCAACAACCATGTAAAGTCTTGTTGCAAGTCACTGTTGGTGATCACAATCCTTTGAAATTCGTTTCCTATCGAGTAAAAGCCTTAGGAGATTTTTGCTTCTTTTTTTTTTAAATAATCAAGGCATAAAGTTTTTCATGGACACATAACAATAAGATCATCAATGCATTTGAAATTAAATGTTTTGAGCCGATTTAACGACAAATATCCCGAAAACTATGCTTCTCTAATTCAAGTTTGTGTTAGTATAGATTGACACTGGATTTATTATTGTACACCTTACTAGTATTTTGTTCAGTCTTTTCGTCTACATGCATGGTAAAGCATATCAAAATACTTACCTTATCTTGCTTTAGTGCATTTACTGCATAGAAAAAGTCCTCTCTCTCCTTCTCTGTCAAAGTTCGAATTTCCTTTCTCACTCGTAATGGTGTGTAACCATATCCATAACCTGCTTGGCGTTTCATTCTCTTGTGTACTGACCTACTGAGTGATTCAATCCAATCCAAAGCACTTTGATCTATACTATTTCTTGTATCTTTTTTAAACAGATGAGACATATATTCATTTAAACAATTTTTTTGAATGTCATGTTTAGTTCTAGATATAGCAGGATTATTTTCATAGCAATCTTGTAGCATTTTAGGTATTACGTCTTCCTCGATAAGAGCGAATGCAACCACTGAGAGGCATATCAGTACAAAACCAAACGTCACCATTCCTATTCCTGAAAACAAAATTTATTTTGAATGATAAAAGTATTTTTTAACTATTTTCACCATATTGCAAAACAAAATGGAAAAAGACGTGATCCGTTTTGATTCATATATGCATATTCAAATTTACTACCTTAAAGTACCTTGATAGTACTCTCTCGATAAGTGGAGAATTTATATGATGCAAAAATGTGTGAAAACTTGGTTTATATAGCACAAATCGTCGGGAAATTTGGGAAAAGGATTATGATCAATCAAGTTCCTCCCAATAAGTATGTCGGCACGTTTGCACGTTGCATTTCAAAGGGATTGTTGAATACCTAGAAACGAAAGGATTGACAATGATATATATAATTGTGTAATACTATTAATTTGCCATTGATATACCATTATAGATCTCGCAACCGGACCTCTAACGTTGAACTTGGTGTAAGTCATAGCACACAGGTTACAACAATACACATGATTCTATTGTTAGCAATAGTTTACTGCATGATAAATAGGTACAAGTTGTGGTGATCTTTTTGCATAAAATATTAAATCCTAGCTCTGTTTTACTCGACAGTGACAAATAACTTATACCAATATTTCGTAGCAAGCATTTATATCTATTTTTACGTTGTGTCGCCTTGCTTATACGTACTTTATTTTATAGCATGTGTGTTTGATTATTTGTCATTCTTTTGTCTAATTTTGTGTAATCTGTACCACATTATTTCATGTTGGCTTTTTACTCAAAAGTGAGATAAATTGAAAAGTATGCTACGATGAAAATCAGGTGTGCAGTATGCTTGATTCTCTAACTGATAATATATTTGTCACATTCGGAGGTGCTATATATCAACAGCAAGTTGGCATACAAATGGGTACTAATTGTGCACCTCTACTCGCACACTTGTTTTTATATTCTTACGAGACTGCATTTCTTCAGAAACTCGTAAAAGGTCATAAAATAAAAGATGCAAGATCCTTCAATCTCACCTATAGATATATTGATGATGTTCTTTCCATCAATAATGCATCTTTTGCTAAATGGATCCCATTAATATTTCTTCCAGAACTAGAATTAAAAAAGAAAGGACAGAAAATGGTCATCTCAGTACTAAAATTTACGACAAAAGGGACGATTTTGATTTCAAAATTATCAATTTCCCTAACATGGACAATAATATTCCAGTTTTTCCTGCCAACGTAATGTATATTTCACAGCTGATTCGTTACGTGAGAGCTAGCACAAATAATACAGACTTTCTCATTAGAAAAGTTTTCTCCGTGACCGCTTTATTAATCAAGGCTTCAAAAAATTCCGTCTCATACGATCATTAAAAAAGTTCGTTATTACATAGATACCGGTGATTTATCGAGTTTTCTCAGTTAAATAAATGTCATATTGTCACCGGTGAAAATTAAGAATTTCTAGTCACTGGATGACGTCTTAATGAGGCGACGTCACAATGTCTCTTCAATGTCGTCGTCAAGTAAACAACTGGCGTATTGACATGAAAAAAATAATCCGCATCTAAAATCTCGGTTTTTGAGTAGAAAATCTAAATAATAAAAAGCATAACTAATCGGCCGTCATGAATATCAATAAAAATGTCACTCGTGTCGATCAACGCAGTAGATTTAACTCGTTGCAGAACAAGTTCTGCAACTCGTTAAATCCTTCTGCGTTGTTCGGCACTCGTGACATTTTTATTGATATTCACGACGGTCAATTAGTTATATTATAATTAATAGATATCAGTCAGGTGTTTCGGTCTGAACTCTGATTCAAGATTCTATCTTTACTTGATACTGGCGTGTACATTTTTCAAAATAAAATGGTATAGTTGGCCACGATTAAAAGATAAAAAACACAAAATGTACAAATTAAAAAACACATAAAAATGACAAAAAATGTTTTTTAATTTGTACATTTTGTGTTTTTTATCTTTTAATCGTGGCCAACTATACCATTTTATTTTGTTTCATAGTTAATTTGTGGCCATCGCACAACATATTTATATGTGTACATTTTTCAACTGTCTACGACCTTTCAATAGACCATATCCGAGTTCTGGTATTCAGATTCACCAATTGATGTTTGTCCACCCTACGTCACAAACGTGTCCGCCCCATGTGACCAACTTCATGACGTTTTAGGCAATATGACGTGATGTTTTCTATACTGTGACGTATTGAAATGTAGTCTGGTAAATCCTAATACCAGAGGTCGGATATGATCTATTGCAATTGCTGTTGTATGGAAGGCGGAAACCGTCAAAAATACAACATTCAAACAAAACAAGCAATACTGAAATAAACGAAACTAAATTGAAACAAAAACAGAACATTTTGTCAAATAAAACAAGCAAGATTTAAATAAACCAAACTAAATTGAAATAAAACAGAACATTATGTCAAATAAAACAAGCAAGATATATATAAACCAAACTAAATTGAAATAAAACAGAACATTTTGTCAAATAAAACAAGTAAGATTTAAATAAACCAAACTAAATTGAAACAAAAACAGAACATTATGTCAAATAAAACAAGCAAGATTCAAATAAACCAAACTAAATTAAATCAAACAGAACATTTGTCAAATAAAACTGCAAGATTTAAAAAAACAGACTAAATTGAAATAAAACAGAACATTTTGTCAAATAAAATTAACAAGCAAGATTTAAATAAACCAAACTAAATTGATATAAAACAGTACATTATGTCAAATAAAACAAGCAAGATATAAATATACCAAACTAAATTGAAATAAAACAGAACATTCGGTGCTGACCCGAAAGCCGATTATTTTTGAAACCTTACAATATCTGAAATTTTGTAAATTTTATTGAAAACTAAGGAGTATCTCCCTCGTGCAAAGCTCTGTCCTTAGCTAATTTTGGCTTTNAGAACATTTGTCAAATAAAACTGCAAGATTAAAAAAAACAGACTAAATTGAAATAAAACAGAACATTTTGTCAAATACAACAAGCAAGATTTAAATAAACCAAACTAAATTGAAATAAAACAGTACATTATGTCAAATAAAACAAGCCAGATATAAATAAACCAAACTAAATTGAAATAAAACAGAACATTTTGTTAAATAAAACAAGCAAGATTTAAATAAACCAAACTAAATTGAAACAAAAACAGAACATTCAAAAAACAATCAATGCACAAATAAAACAGACCATAACAGAGAGGTCGCCACAATTTAAAACAAGTTCGACAAATCTGTAGATAGGCGGGAAATTCCTCAGTATGGAAAATATGCAGAGTGCTATACGGCTATTAAATGAGGCCGCCGATCGGCAGTCTCTACTGCATGCCAATGTTGCCAATGATTTAACTGACGGCACCACCTCATCTACAAATAGTCGACCAGCTGCAGAACCTGGCAGATCACGGCCGAACAGATGGCGCTGTTTAAGAGACCGAACATAAGTTTGTAAGAAACGACGGAGCTCCTACACTTGTCCTGGTCAGTCTTTTCCTGATATGTCCTATATTGTGAATACAGGCCTGTATAATCTTCATCTGATTTGCCCCCCTAGAATTACCTCCCTTGTTTTTTTTTCTCGACTACTACGCCATAAGTCATTGATTGCATAAGCAAAGGATGTCTTCACATCGTGAATTAGTTGCAATGATGTAGAATCTGTCCACTTACGTTCCCTCTACTTGCATTACCACTACTTGCACTAGTCCTTAAATTTGTGTAAGTGTGGGACTAGCCTCGTTAAATGTTAAAATAATACTATAAATACAACAAGGGTTTGAACTGCATAATTTGAATTTTTTTTAAATGCTCGTGTTAAATGGCTCAAAAACGGTTTATAACTTTTAGAAAACAATTTTGCCTATTGAGAGATAAATGATTTTAGTAGGGTGCCAAAGCAACGATTTTTTCGAATTCCGGTAAACGGAAACGCACACACCTGCATTATACATTTTTGGAAAGAGGAGATCATATATTCTGAAGATCAGCCACATCAGTAATCAGAAAATTTTACAAGGACCAATAAGCAGCTATAGTGCACTTACACAAATTTAAAGACTAGTGCCAGTAGTTGTAATGCAAGTAGAGGGAATGCAAGTGTGGACAGATTGTATATTATTATATGTAATTCGGGACAGGATGTGAAGACATCCTTGGCTTAGGCAATCAATGACTTCTTACGTAGTAGTCAAGATGGAAAACAAGGGAGGTAATTTGAGGGGGGATAAGTTGAAAATTTTAAGAGACTGTATTCACAATATAGGACATATAGGGAAAATGACCGATTGGGACAAGCGTACGTGCTCAGTCGTTTGTTACAAACTTACGTTCGGCCTCCTAAACATCGACCTGTATATGGCCATGATTGCTGATCTTCCAAGTTCTACCAGCCGTGGGTATGCGGCTGGTCGACTATTTGTAGATGAGGTGGTGCCGTCGGTTAAATCATTCGCACGATTGGCAGTAGGGATTGCCGATTTTGACAGTATATCGCCGCCTCATTTAATAGACATATAGCACACCGCATATCATTCATACTGCCAAATTTCCCGCCTTTCTACAGAGTTGTCGATCTTATTTAAAATCGAGATGACCTTTTGGTTTTTGGTCAGTATTATTTGTGCATTGATTGTTTTGTGTTTGTTGATTAGTTGTTTTAATTGCAATTCGTTTTGTTTATTTAACAAGAGGCTCTCAAGAGTCTGTATCGCTCACCTGGTCCCTGATTAACATATTAGACATTTTGTGTTAAAGAGCCCATATACCGTATATCGGGATTTTTTCGCTTGTGTTTAATTTTCGCTATGTTCGCTGCTAATCATTCTACGCGAATTTTCGCCTTCGCGTAAATTCCACAACCTTTAGAAATGCATTCGCGAATTATAAACACAGCGAAAATTTTGCTGACCTGTTTCACACCAAAATCGCGAACAAAAGCCGACGCGAAAATAACCCGATATACGGTATATAGTTCCAATATGCCTAATAAGTTTAAGGGGAGAAGAGCTCTGCATACTGTGTTCCCTGCTGGCAGCCATTTTGGATAAAGTGTCAACCTAATAAAGCAGTCTTCTTTTCAGGGGTCAACATAAAGACTATTTTACCCAAGTTTGGTTCCGTTGACTCAGAATTTTCAGAGGAGGCTTTTGAATCCGTTTCCCCATCGGGTCCAATATAAAAACTAAAATTCCCGCGCTAGCCGCCATGTTGGATCAGTGCAGACCTGAAAAGTATCTTTTTTTGCAAGGGGACCTCCCAAGGAATATTGTGGCCAAGTTTGGATATAATTGGCTCAATAGTTTCAAAGGAGAAGATCTTTGAATGTGTTTTCCCATAAGGTCCATTGTTAAAACTTGGTCCCCTGCTGGCGGCCATGTTAAATATAGCGGTATTGTGAAAAGCTCCTTTTTGCAGGGAAAATATTGTGGCAAAGTTTGGTTGTAATTGGCTTGGTAGTTTCAGAAAACATATTTGAATGTATTTTTCCCATAGGGTCCAATGTAAAAACAATGGTTCGTCCTTGCTGCCATAGTTCATTTCACCAAGATCTGAAGAACCACCCAAGGACTATTCCGGCCGAGTTTGGTCACAGTTGGCTCATCATTTTAGAGAAGATCTTTAAATGTGTTATCCTTTAGGGTTCAATGTTAAAACTTTGTTTCCAACTGGCAGCCATCTTGGATATAGCTCGGACTTGATAAACAATCTTTCTGCAATGGACCACCATAGGACTATTGTGGCCAAATAGTTTCAGAGAAGAAGATCTTCAAATGTGTTTTCCGATAGGGTCCAATGTTAAAACTATGTTTCCCGCTGGCGGCTATCTTGGATATACCGCGGACCAGATAACCTTTATTGCAAGGGACAAGCCAAGGACCATTGTGGCCAAGTTTGGTTACAAATGGCTTAGTAGATCTTTGAACATGTTTTCCCATAGGGTCCAATGTAAAAACTGTGTCCCCCGCTAGCTGGCAGGCATATTTGATATAGCATGAACCTGAAAAACATCTGTTTGTGAGGGACCACCCGTGGATCATTGTGGCCAAGTTTAATTTGGTATTAATTGGCTCAATAGTTTCAGAGACGAAGATCTTTGAACCTGTTTTCCCATACGGCCCAATGTTAAAACTATGTTCCGCTGGCGGCCATCTTGGACATCGCGCTGACCTGAAACACACCTTTTATGCAAGGGACCACCAAAGAACTAGTGTGGCCAAGTTTGGTTCCAATTGGCCCAGTAGTTTCAGAGGAGAAGATCTTTGAACGTGTTTTCCCAAAGGATCTGGCGGCCATGTTGGATATAGTGCGAACCTGAAATACACCTTTTTGTAAGGGACCACTCATGGACTATTGTGGCTAAGTTTGGTACCAATCGGGTCAGTAGTTTCGGAGAAGAAGATCTTTGAATGTGTTTCCTCATAGGGTCATATGTTAAAACTATGTTTCCCGCTGGCGGCCATCTTGCATAAAGCACGGACCAGAAAATCCTTTTTTTTTTGCAAGGGACAAGCCAATGACCATTGAGGCCAAGTTTGGTTCCAAATGACTTAGTAGTTTCAGAGAAGAAGAAATTTGAACATGTTGTGTTTAATTGTGGCATGTAATTATAATTTTCAGCCATTGAAGGTGTTTCCTGTAATTTCCCATAGGATCCAATGTTAAAACTATGTCACCCGCTGTTGGATATAGCATGAACCTGAAAAACACCTTTTTTGCAAGGGACCACCCGAGGACTATTGTGGCCAAGTTTTGTACCAATTGGCTCAGTAGTTGCAGAGAAAATCTTTGAACCTGTTTTCCCATAGGGTCCAATGTTAAAACTATGTTTCCCGCTGGCGGCCATGCATCTTGGATATCGCGATGGCCTGAAAAACTCCTTTTTTGCAAGGGACTACCCAAGAACTATTGTGGCCAAGACTGGTTCCAATTAGCCAAGTTCTTTCAGAGGAGATCTTTGAACGTGTTTTCCCATATGATATAATGTTTAGACTATGTTCCCCACTGGCGGTCATATTGGATATAGTGCGAACCTGAAAAACCCGTTTGTTGTAAGGGACCACCAAAGGACTATTGTGGCTAAGTTTGGTGCCAATCGGCTCAGTTGTTTCAGAGAAGAAGATCTTTGAACGTGTTTTCCAAAAGGGCACAATGTTGTAACTATGTTTCCCGTTGGCGGCCATCTTGGATATCGTGCGGACCTTAAAACACCTTTTTTGTAAGTGGCCACCCGAGGACTGTTGTGGCCAAGTTTGGTTCAATTGGCTCAGTTGTTTCAGAGGAAAAGATCTTTGAATGAAAAGTTTACCTCGAACGGACAGACGGGCGACGGCCGCAAAGTGATGGCAAAACCTCCACCTGTCATTAGCCAGGTGAGCTAAAAATTGCTTGTTTTATTTGACAGAGTGTTCTGTTTTACTTCAATTTAGTTTGGTTTATTTAAATCTTGTTTGTTTTATTTGACAAAATTTTCTGTTTTATTTCAAATTAGTTTGGTTTATTTAAATCTTGTTTGTTTTATTTGACAAAATGTTCTGTTTTATTTCAATTTAGTTTGGTATTTTCAAATCTTGCTTGTTTTTTTTTGACAAAATATTCTGTTTTATTTCAATTCAGTTTCGTTTATTTCAGTATTGCTTGTTTTGTTTGAGTGTTGTATTTTTGACGGTTTCCGCCTTCCATACTGTTGAGTTCATCACTGCATTTGATTTCCACCTGATTTATCTTTATGTCTCATGTACTTCGGCTATTGATCGCTCTATTCGGTTATTTTGTTATTACCCCTGTAAATGTTTGATAGGTGTAAGATACAAGTTGCATAGCAACCAATCGCCACTCAATTAAGTGTTGAATTCAAACACAAAATTTGTTACTATCATTTGAAATACCTAAATACCTAATTTTCGGTTATATATTGATAAACTGTTTTTGTCTGTCAAATTAGAGCTAACTTTATATCCAAAAACTAAAATTATACCGAAAAAACCAACGAAAAAGACAGTGATTAAAAAAAAGAAAACAACTACGACACATTTAGGTGAGACCAGTTGGTTAATAAAACTTGTATAAAGAGCTTTCGTGTCATTCTTATTTTAGATTGTAAAGGGGAGAAGAGGTCTCCACTTCATTGGAAAATGGAGAAAAAAGGTTCATGAATATCCGTCCTAGATTTGGGATGTACAAAATTATAAAGAAACCATTCTTATTAAAGAATACTGGTAATCCACCTCATTATTTTTGATGATTAAGTGCAGTGAAGATAGACTACAACGAACTTAACAGTTGAGGATGTAAAATGTAACACTAACAAGGAAACGATGTAATAACGTACATTTATGACAAGTTTTACACCTAGGGACAAAGTATTTAAGTGCTTTGTGGTTTTATATCAAGAATTAGCATATATTTACACCTTGTATAGACATATCTTTAACCATAAGGGGAAATGGTTTCATGGTCTACCTATTATTTTGTGTTTGTGCCAAAAAAAAAAATTCTGACCAGTAGCTTTTTTAAAATCGATAGAAATTGTTAAAAAAGATTTAGGGGTTCATGTATCGTTATGGAATAGCATCGCAGATGACAATCCATGGGTTTTATCCAAGGGCGCTTGAAGTAAAAAGTGTTCATAGTGACTTTATGCGTGTGTGTCTTGATTCTTAGCATTCCCTTTACTAGATCTATGCTTCTGTGATAAAGAAATACTGTATTTGGTCATCAACACAACGCAACAACTACACGGATTTTAAAGGATTCAGGGTGTTAGAATTCCCCTTTTTGAATCATATTTTTTAAATTTCGTATAGAATATATGCGAAAATAACAAAAGGTGGCAACAAAAGTTGGCAAAAGATATTCTGGAACTCCAACCTTTTTTAAGCTAGACCCAGCAGTGTTTCCTGTCTCATCGTCTTCCCTGTTTATCTTGCTGTATCCTAAAAATAGTAAATGTTGATCAAACATTTAAATAAAATTTTCCCAAATTAACCATAAATAAGGACAAAGGCACGGAAAATTAAAGCAATACTCAGAATTTAGAAAGCCGAAATAACTGCAATAGAGAACAAAATGTCGAGGCTTAAGAACCTAGAGATAACCTTTTTGTTCGAAATGTTATACTGTTTTGTATGTTTTCAATATGCATTTTTGTACCAAAATTCTAGCTTTCTGGCTGCATGATATATGGATCGTTGGTCTAACAATAATGTCAACCATACAGTGGTAGTCACAATCTATGTTACAATATGAAGTGTACAATTTACATACATTTCAACAAGTAATGTCACTTGATTTCCAGCCAACACATTTTATCATACACATGGATATATGTACAAGTTACAGACAAAGAGTATAAATTGAATAGAAACAGATTACTAATAGTGATCTTCCATATAAATTTGGTTTTTCCAACAGGGAAAATAATACAAAGACATTTTACCATGGATATGAACATTCAATTGAAACAGGCTAATCACTGGCAATTTTGTGCAATCTTTTTATGTTAATGAAAATAAATTAAATTTGAAAATCAGAACATGAACAAATTCCTGTTATCTTTGATTAGATTTCTATAAGACGGAGGAAATACGTTCGGCTACACCTAGTCATAACGATGAGTTTTCCTAGGTAAAATTTTATTTCAGTCTGATTTTCTAATTATATTAGATCAAGAGGCCACCAAATAATAAATTCTAGCTTCCGTAACATTGATGTTGTCCCGTTGAATATAGCCCCCGCTTTATCCACCAAATGATACACTGTCCTCTGATTTGCTAAATTTCAAACTGATCAACAATTAAATTGGGTTTTCCAATTCAAACGGCCACATACCAAATTCGTAAATTAATTTTCCTGGGTATATTCCAGAACTGTGTATATGGTAAACGCTTTTATACAGACTGGTTGTTGCAATGTTTATATCTCAAGTCTAAGTTAAGAAATTATAAATAAGATACACCAAATTTTACTCTTCAGTAGTAGTAATAACTTCTTTATCTCTGAATGCATTAGAACGAAGGATAAAGAAATGTTCTGTATTATATATTTGAATAAAGGTATCAAATCTTGTAAAAATTTTCTGTTTTGCTATTATAAAGCTGTAATAAGAAACATCGGCCAGTTGTCTCCCTGTACCAAGTTAGTTATTTATAGTTACGAGGGAGATCATTTTAATTTAAATATCAAAAGAAGGTATTAATAGGTTAATTAAAATTATCTCCACTTTGAAACATACAAAACTAACTTGGTACAGGGAGATAACCTACCGATATTTCTCACTATTCTTTCATATAAAGTAAAAACGACAATAATAGGACATTTAGTGTTTAGTAACCTTACTCCTCGCATTGTGAGAGGTGACACACACACATCTAAACCGTTCTGCAACACCTCTTGATGATATTTGGTTGTGTAAGGATTCACACATCCAATGCATTTCATACTTTCAAGCTGAATTATGATAATATGTTCTTTGCTTCTAATCTCCGTTAGGACTTTATGTTTGTAGTCTGTATGCTGTGTAGTTCTTGTTGCTATGAATAATCTGTATGGTTATTGCCTGTTTGTCTAATTGTTTTTCTTTTCATTGATGACGTTATGAGTGTATTATAAAGAAGGGAATCATTAGACCCACACATCTTGGAATTTTTGTAGGTAGAGTAGTAATTTGAAGTCAACGAATGTACCGCAATCACGGTGTTTTAGACCATCATATGGTAAAATGTTAGATACAAAGTCAATATATTTGACAGTAGCTCCAGAATTCCACTAAATTAAACAAAAACATGCTGTATATATATTTACCAACAAAACGACATCGAACTCCAACCACGGTGTGTTCCAGATAATTACCTCCATTTGTTGCTTTTGTATTTGTTTGTTAATGAACAGACAGTGACAATTTTTTCAAAATCCCTCGCACAGGGCGTCTACATTTTACAACTCATTCGCTCTATTTTGGTGACTAGTTTGTACAGCGACTTTATCAATAAGGCGAACTCATTGCCTCAAAAAACTTGTACATCTAGGTTATGTTCAACTACTGTTGCAAATGTCATTAGAGAAGTATCTCTGTCGTCTCCATGATTTGAAAGATCGTTACAATATTTCTATTTCACAAATAAAAATACACATTTTTGAGTAGATCCAGAGTTTATTACTGAACGGACAAACCCCCACTATGACAATAACAGACTTTTCATTGGTACTTGTGATGGGTGCCACACGTGGAGAAGATCATGCATACCGTTCCGTTCCGGAACACTTGATGATACATCCAATTTTTGTAGAGGTTGACATTGCTACTGTTTTAGTTTTGTGCTGTTCTTGTGTTTTCTTTTATTTATTTTTTATCTTTGTACGGTTGTCTTAATTTGTGTTTAATATGAATTGGACTTTTTTAAGGTAGTTCAATCCTAATAAAAAATCAGACAGAATTTTTTTTTTAATTTAAGATATTTTGTGGATATTAGTCCATTTATTAAAAAAAATAAATAACAAGGATATGTCACTAATCATTTCTTGTTATGAGATTTTGAAAATCAGGCCAAATTCAGAATTTTTTAGCAATATTTACAAATAATATATAGGGAATTGCGAGAACATGTTTATTGTTTAGCTTTCATATGAAATAAATATCAGATAGATTTGGTTTTTTTTTGTATTTCAGAGGTATACACTTCAACTATATGTTGAACTGAAAAATCTATATGTTACCTTTTGTTTAAGAGATATATTTTATTTAGTTTACGAAATAGACAATTTTTACTGGAAAAGGGAGCTAATTCGTGGGAAAGTGTATGTCAATCTATTATGAAGTCACAATCAAAAGACCAATAAAGGAATATTCCGGCTTGAAAATCAAGTCAATTCTGCATCCGACTTGTGTTTCGCAAATGCGCCAATCGAATGCACCGGGTATTAGTGTCGATCTGCCTTAATTTTTAATTGAAGATTTCCCTCTTTCTCACTTTTAGCTTCGGTATTTATTGGCCAATGTCCCTGTGGGCTTTACAATGCAATTTACATATAACCGATAGTATTGAAAACTAACTGAAACAATATGTTACCCATAAAATAGTATATTGATTTAGGGTAAATGTCCAAAGATAATGACCAAGCCGTATTGCATTATAGTACACTCAAAACATACAACCATAATTTCACTAAAAAAGGGTGGGAAGTTGTTGATTTTTCCCTAAAAAGGAACTACATGTATTTTTTCAAGACGATTTTACATTAAATGGTAACATAATATTACCGACTAAAAGAAGGTACCAGATAGGAAAGGGAAGGCCCACGTAGGTATATTAACACAGACTATTTTGATAAGCAAAGATCCTTTACACTTAGCGAAAGGCAAAAAAAAAGACACTTAATAAAAGGTTTAAGCAAGTTTGTACCATACAAAATCAACATCGGGCTATCACGACAAGTTATGTTTCTAACTTAGGTAAAGGCTAGCATATGTTTATAAACCAGGTCTAGCTTTCCCCCTACAGTGTGTCTTTATTTAACAGATGTTTATACAAGTTCAGGTTATCTCTGACGTGACAAAGCTCAAACTGGTGCTGAAACAGTAAAAGGCTGTCCTGACGGGGAATGCTTCTCTTTTGGAAAAAGGCAAAAAACAATTGCCCATAAAAGGTTGGGCTATCCTGACAGGCATGCAATGTTTAATACCTAGGTTACTGTTTCCACACGTGTCTATACAATGTCAGGTATTTCGACACCTAACTCTTATTATTTTTCATGCATTTATGTATACAATGTCTCACGACAGAGAATATTCCATATTAAGTAAAACCTAATGCTGGAGTCTATACAGAGTCATACCTTCTCTTAAGGGTTTTCTTATTTCAAATAGGCTTACACATATTAACATACACTGTCCCGAGTTCATATCGTTTTCTACGTTTGTCTTTTGTTTTATACATGTTTTTCATGTGTAGTTCCCTTACAAATTGTTGCATGTAATTATAATTTTCAGCCATTGTAGGTGTTTCCTGTTATCCATTTTTTAACACATATAGCATATTCCTACGACTTATGTATAAGTTGTTTGTGCATATCTCCTTTCAAGTTTTTTTTTGCATATGGTTTTGTTCGGACATATTAAGCTGATTGTTGTATTTTTTATCACAATAATTTCTTCTTCATCTAGTTTTGTTTGCTTGAATTATATTGCTGGTTATATTGTATATCATTGTGGGCCTTTCATTTTCTCTTGAAAACTCTGTAATGTTATACCCAGGATAAATACTAGTATAAAAGGATATGGTGCACATACTAAGTCATTGATGGTATTCAATTTACATGCTTTTAACATAGATATTAAGTTTCTTGAATAAGGGCACGCAAAATGAAATAATTGTACAATTCATAAAATGCCAGACTAAGTAAAAAAGTGAAGCTAAATGTCACATTGACAAATTTTTAATCTCAATCAATTATGACAATGAAACTTAAGGAATGGCTGTATCTCAGCGTCAGGGTTAGAAATGTCCATATACATCAAAGGATAATCGGTTGTGATTTTAATGACACCCAAACAATCCCTATAGGTTGACAAGTTGCTTTGTCCGATTGATTTTGGTACTAAGCACGTTGGTCTGCACACACCTCCGAAAGAGTCGTGCACAGTGACATACACCTTGGATTCTCCGTCTACAATAGGTTTGTCAAATGAAACAAGAGCCATAGTTTTCGAGTCATATGTTCTTTTATCTATAATAACACTGCTTCTGTGTCCCCCAATAAAATTTAAGCCATAGACTTGTGCAGTTATATTAAATGATTGCTCTTGGAAGTTATTTTCAATAGCCATATTGTTTGATGCTTGGTCGCCATTGGTGACTGATCTTCCACGTTTGTTTATAATAGTAATTGGCGTGGAAGCCCTGTTGTTTATGTCGTAGGGTGAGGTATTCCATTTACTTTCATTCTGATTTATGTTTTTGATAATTCGATTAATATCCAATTCAGCCATTCTATTTTGATCTCCTAGAATTATGCCTGATGACCGTCGTTTACGAGACCTTGTTCTCTGATCAACAATGCGAGATCTAAATTGTCTTGTTATAGTTGGAGGAGTCGATGCAGCTCTTAATCTAGCGTCACTTTCGACAAATGCCAAGCTACCTCTCGCACCTATGACAGACGATAGTAACTGTTTTCCAAGTGTTTTTGGGTACCAGTATTTAGGCTTTGTAAAACCGTTTAGGTCTATGAACTCTTGTCGAGATCTCGAGACGCAATATTTCTGCCTGCCTTCACTCTTGCAGTATAAAAATACATTATAAGCTCCTCCACATTTGTTTTTACAGGTTGGAGCAGGGGCGTAGCGGTAAATATATGTAGTGAATGAATTATTGTAACCTTGTATATTAGTTATTGGTGGTTTCAAATAGTCCATTAACCTGTATGGTACGTGGTATTCGTCGGTGGTTGCAGGATAGTCGGTTTGAGAATCAACTCCAAGGCGTTGTTGTCTTTTTCTGAATTTTTCCCAAATATAATCGACATAACAATGGTGCAACCAAAACACTGGATCTTGAGGACTCAGGTTAAGATCATTCATATGACCATCTCTACCTCCAATCCATCGGTGCACCCCATCATGGTGGTACTCCATATTTGAATCAATATCAGGTGAAGTGGGTGATAAGATATCTCTGTGATACTTCTTCCTGTACACACTTTGTAGCCTGACTGGGTTAATTAACGAACTATCGGGTCCGGGAACGTCTCGCCTTAGGAATGTATTTTGAGCTGGGGTTCGCCATAAAGCAAATGGACCAGTAAATACAACACCCTGTCCATTTCCTATAAATATTTCACTTAACAAGATTGTTTGTGTGGGATCAGTCATTCTGTAATCCAAAGTAGAATCCCAATAAGGTAGAGTTACTCGTCGGCGTTTTTCTCGCAAGGCTTCCTCAAATCTGTAAAATGATTCAAATTTGTAAAATTAATATTTAATACCTATGATATACATTACTACAAAGGTTCACATTTGTCTTGTGAGATATTGTACGACCTACAGTACTTTGAACCATCGGCTGATACCCTGTTAAAGTATTTTAGATGCATAACATTTACTAAATACATATTTAAATGTGTTCCTTAATATATTCAAACAGAAAGGCATGGTGTCGGAGCATTAATGTTTTCAGCGTACTGAATGACCTATTTGTTCATTCCTATTCAAATGGGAGCAAAAAAACTACAAAGCTTTGAAAGAATCATTATATATATTATGTATACTGCCAAACATCTGGTAGATTATCACATGAGGACATCTTACAATCGCAGCAGAGTCACCATTCATACACACTGCTATACCAAATGGTCAATTATCAGATCTGGAGAAAATATCATATGCTACCTAAAGATATGGAAAAATTGCAACCTATACATAAGTCAGTGTATCAAAACTTCGTTAAAATATATGAATTATACAGGTTTACCATGATTTATGGAGTATGAATCCGACTTATGCGTATCAAATACCCTATTCATATTTTGGAGTCTTAAATCAAATTCCATTATTTACCATCAGATCCGCTTATACATGCAAAATGTGTCCATTTACATATTACATGGAATATTCATATAATACAAAACAAGACAAATAATGAGCAATGCCGTTTTATTGAATGTATTTGAAAAGTGCAAACTTAGCAGCACAGAACAAACATGAATACAAGTAATTTGTTAGGTTGAGCCATTTTATATTCTTTTAGAATTTAAAAATATGAAATTCTAGGTTTATAGAGATCTTCAAAATAAAAACGAAATTACCTTTTTGGAAGTGTCTCCTAAATATTAATTTACATTTTGATCACTGCTATACTTCGGTATTTCTATACCCCAAGTCTGCAAGCATGCAATTTAGCATGCATTTACACCTTTTATTTATAACTTTACCTTGGTGTGCAACAAGATTTATTTTTTACATTAATGTTTTTTCAGGCGACAGGTCAGGGGTTTTGTAAGTTTGATAATCTTTTATGACTTGAAGTCATTTCTATCAATAGGTTCCTAGATGTACTTGTAGATGCTCTTCTTCTATTTATGCAGTAATTATTCTTATCAACCATTTCAAAACACATATACCCGCCTTTCGTGCAATAGAAAAGAAGCATTTACCCTCTTATTCTTCATTAACCGCAGCTTCTTATGGTTTATNTAGTAAAAGAGAGTAATTACACAATATTGGTTAACTACAATTAAAAACCCATAGATAAGTACCCTCAAGCATCTTTTGGTAGAAATGACTTCTTGTTCTTACAAATTCACAAACTTTTATCCCCTTTGACCCGTCATCAAAAATAGTCATCCTGTTGTTCAAATACATAAACACATTGTAATTAGACTTTGGCAGACTTGGGATATAGTGGAGGGATTGTCAAAAAGAGTTTCATTTGAAGGTCTTTAAAATTTCAATTCCAACTTATAAATTCTATATCAACTTAAAAGTGACTTATCAAGATGCGCCTCTGTTCTGCATCTGTTATACTTAACAATGAAGGGATATGAAGTAAATGCACACGAGACAAAGTCTCTACAAATACGTCGTAAAACCCAGCAATAAAACAACACTTTTATTGTTGTTCTTCATTTTGAAGTCACCCTGAGGCCTTCAACAATGAGCCTAACTCTTACCTCACAGTAAGTTCAAGCCTGCACTATTTGGAAGAACTATTTGAATTGATTATTTGTCTTTTATGGATATGTATATGTATTTTATGAATATATAAACACATTTTATTTTTTAACTGATCTTGATTGGAAATGGCTAATTTTGTTGTAAAACGCAGAGGTATGAACATGTTCAAGGTGATAGGTACGTAAATCAACGCCCCTAGCGGTGAACGTTATGAGCTTGCTTTAGTATGAACGTAAAATAATTCTAGATTTCACTCTAAATCGTCGGTATTTCAAACTGTATCCTACAATTTTTCTGTAAAACTTATATGATGTTGCCAGAGGGATTCCCGATTTATTAATATCATTTTTTCATATGGTCACCGAGTTCGTTTTCGTGATATATATCACTAAACATTGCATCATCGTTCCAAATAGGCCTAGAATCGTAACTTTTATCGACGACGTCGTCATTTTGACGGCGTGTTTTATCGAGAAAATGCATTTTTGGTGAGACTAGCCTATATTCAACCTTTTATAGCGGCGAAACGAACTCGGTGACCCTATATAAAATTTACATCATTAAAACGGAAATTTCATTTTTTTAACATTTCATTTTTGTAGAAAAATTGTAGGATACGTTTTAAAAATAACGCAATTTAAAGAACATTGTTGTTCTATTTATCTGTACGTTTTACATAGATTCTATATGAATTCAACATAGTTTGTTAATGTTTTAAATCAGTCGTGTTTTAGACATTAAAATAGGTAACATCGATTTTCCTTCACTTTAATATTCAGCTTTGTTTCATGCACTTGCATGTAAAATTTCACCGAAATCCGGACACATTGCTATTTGCGTACCTATTACCTTAAAATTGTCGTTGTTTATGGAACAAAATTACCAAACAGAGCTGTAAAGAGCCGAAATCTATGTGACAAAAAAAGTCGGACAAATCAGGTGGAAACCACTCAAAAAATTGTCGACCGCAATGGTTCTTACTTGGTAATGATACACAATTGCTTAGAATATACTTAACAAACAACAATGAAAATTCACTCATTAACACCGTGTAATAAATCATGGAATAGTTTGGTTTATGAAAAATAAGAAGGTAAATGTTTCTTTTCTATTGGACGAGACTTTGTGAATAGGTTCTTATTCGATAATAACGTGGAGAAAATATATATGTCTGTGACCAAATTCAGTATGCTAAATTAAAACATATCATTTTAACATTTTTGTCCCCGCCGAACCGCGACGGTTGGACCTAGTAATGGTCTGTGTCCGTTTGTCCGTCCGTCCGTATGTCACACTTTTGTGGACGCAACTCCTCAGAAACCGCAAGTATGAATTCATTCTTATTTTACAGGATTGTTAGTCACCATATGTACTAGATCATATCGCATCGCCGGTTTAATTCGTCAAATATTGTAGGAATTATTGGACTTTAAATTTAACAATGTTATGCAATGACAGATCTTGTTGACGCAACTCCTCAGATTTTCCGGGATTGTTACTTGATCATAGCGATTTATTTGAGCAATATCAGGCTGAAATTGTTTGGATAAAAATCATTTAACACGTTTGAAATCAAAAGCAGGATAGTAAGCATAAAATGTCATGTTTGGTATTATTTAATAATAGAAATAGCAACAAGTTTTATTTTTAAAATGAAAGTGTTCCTTTTATTGCTAGAACATGTACAATACATTAAAGTAGCTGAAATATGTACATCAAAACACCTTTTTGGTGTGTCTTTGACAAAGTAAAAATGAGATTTAATGAGAAGGCATGATTTCGAAAAGGGAGGTTATAAAACTAAGGAAGGTAATAAACTTATTCACTATTGTCAAAGCTTCATAGAATGATAGAATTAAAGAAAAAAATTCTTTGAATTAAAAAAAAATCAAATTTTGGTAAATTTCCTGAAACTCTCAAAGACTTATTATTTTTTAAGATTCTACTTAGTAACAATACACACCTTTCAGTGATAGCTGTTTTAAAAAAAAATGTTTTTATTTCAGCAATATGTATTACTTAAATTATAAGGGGTCTGAAATAGGTTGTAATGGATAGTGGAGCTTTCTGTTGCTACTAAAACCAAACCAAAAGACTGAAATTTTAGAAAAAATATTCTACAAGATATTTTTTAAAATTTATTAACTAGATTATAAGGGGAAACCCTGCCACAAATTATTTTTGTAAGAGGGACTTGAAATGTTTGATTTTTAGCAATATGTATTACTTAAATTTAAGGGGAATCCCTGCCCAATTTCAAATCTGAAATTTTAGAAAAATAGTATTTTGCATCATATTTTTTTAACGATTTTAGCAATATGTATTAAATAGATCATAAGGGGAACCCCTGCCCAATTTTTTTTGAAAGGGGGACTCAAAATGATTGATTTCAGCAATATATATATATATTACCTCAACTATAAGGGGAATCCCTGCCTAATTTTTTCCCAATTATGGTCTGAAATGGGTTGTAATTGAAAGTGGAGCTTGGTAACCAGACAAGACCGCTGAATTTTTTTGGAAAAACTATTCTGCTACATGTTTTGATTTCGGGAATTTGTGTAAACCAGAATCTGGCTGTTGTATCTTTAATGTTTATGTTAATTTTATTGCTATGTTTAGATCACTTGGTTTTAATCAATACAACACCGGAAGTTAGTTACGAGGCTAGTAATTTATGTGGATTTTAAGTTACTTGTGCGGCGGGGGACATATGGCTACGCACAGCAATCTTGTTTGAAATTAAGGATTTCCTTTATTTGGGTTCTAGTGCTTCTCTCCGAAATGGCCATGCAGCTCATTAAAACTATTGCAGTTGGAGTTAATATATGTGTTATGGTCTCATGTTCATTTACTCCATATCCTTTCATAAAATATATCATGTTATCGCATAGAACAAACGTTTAAATACCTCTTTCTCTAATTTCTAGAAAATTTAAAAACTGACTGATTTGTTATCGAAATAATAACCAACATGGTCAATCTTTTAAATGTCTCAAATAGCGCAATCGGATGTTGATGAAATTATCACCCGCATCATCGTCTAGCGAAATGGTTTTTGCATTTTTAATACTAAGATAGTTCAGTTTATTGAGTTTTGATAATATGACATTCTTATCAAAAATATTATGCTCAACATCCCTTTCAGTGAATGGCGCAATGATACACATAGCAACGATGATAGCAACAAAATGGCGACATATTTGAGACTGGAGACTCTTGAATAGAGATTAGAGAAGCAATCTCTGACATTGTTTTCCGGTTTGTTATGATGATTATACCCCACGCAACGGAGTTGCTAATGGTATATAATTCTTGACTAGCCCGTCGATCAGTCCGTCCGTCCGTCTGTCATTACTAAGTGGGTTCATCATTTGTCCGGATAACTCCTCCTACAGTTTTTAAGGTAGCAAGTTTTTATTTTGTAGACTGATTGTGTATATATTGAAGATGTACATGCTACTTGAATTTTGATTTTTGCTGATTTTTTTTTACAAAAATATTAAATATTCATAGTTGAACTTAGTCATTTTAGGCGAGATATTGCTTGAAGGATACATCATTTGTACGGATAACTCCTCCTACATGTTTTAAGTTAGGAAGTTTTATTTCGCAGACTGATTGTGCATATATTGAAAATGTGCATGCGGAGTTGTTTGACTTTTGCTCATTTTTCACAAAAATATGCATTGTTGAACTTAGTCATTTTCAAGCGAGATAATACCTAAAGGGTACATCATTTGTCCGGATAACTCCTCCTACAGTTTTTCAGGTAGGAAGTTTTTATTTTGTAGACTGTTTGTGTATATATTGAAGATGTACATACTAATTGAATTTTGATTTTTGCTGATTTGTTCTCAAAAATATTCATTGTTGAACTTAATCATTTTTGGCGAGATAATGCTTATAGGGTTCATCATTTGTCCGCATAAGTCCCCCTATAGTTTTTAAGGTATGAAGTTTTTATTTTTCAGGATGATTTTGCATCTGTAAGAGATGTGCATGCTCTTTGGATTTTGATTTTTTGATAATTTCTAAATAATACATAATTATCCGATATGTAGGGGCGTGGGGGTATGTGAGCTTGCTCACTAACTGGAAACAATGATAGAGACTATTTATATCCAAAATCAATATAGAAACTGCCTTACGATGTGGTGAATATCAAACATTAAATACTAGAGAATAAGTCAATATTTTAAATAAAATAATAATTTCATAGACAAGACCTAAGTAAGTCTTCGCCTTAGATGCTAATGAAGTGGATAGTAATCATAACAGTATAGTAGAAACAACCAAATCTTTCGGAATTTAACTGGTTTTCTGTGGATGCCTACTATGAATACTCACAACACTAATAAATATCTATGCCAACTTGGAAAGTTTGGTCCATCATGAGCAGAAGGGATTGCCAATCCTTGGTGCAGTAAGGCAAAGGCATCATACTTATTAGGTGTCACAGTCTACAAAATAAATTTATTTTATTTATGTAGTTAGTGATTGCTTGTATCATTCTGTATAACGGCTGAAACAGAAATTTCGAAATATGTTTAAAAACGTTTAAAAAATGGAAATTTTAACATCATATAACAGTTATTCTTTCAGGAACTATACAGCACGATTCTATATTGTTATTTTGTTTCTCTTTTTTTGCTTTCCTTTTCTTGTTTTTATCAACTTGAAGTGTTTCTACTTCATTGCTGAATTTACAAATATGGAGAAAGTGTAATTAAAACACTGATATAAAAAAATCTTAGTTAGCACATGTGTTATGGTCTCATGTCATTTACTCCATATCCTTTTGTAAAATATTAGCCAAAAGCATTACGTATAGTTTTTATCCCCGCATTTTTCTGAGAAAATGCGGGGATATTGTTTTGGTCCCGTCCGTCTGTCAGTTAGATGGACCTTGTCAGTAGAACTCCTTGCTCATTTTTGGATTTAGTGTTTTAATATTGTTTTAGAATTGTTGCATATATGCTGCAGATGCGCAATAAGCTTTCGGATTTTATAAATTAGTCTTGATGCAAACAAGAGGCCCCAAGATGTCGATTTTGACACATGTGAGCTTTTCAGTGGAACTCCTACATTTTTTGATTTATGGATTTAGTTTTGTTATAGAATTGTTGCATAAAGTCTGCAGATGTGCAATGAAGTTTCGGAATCCAACTTTGGTAAATTTCCTGAAAATGTTAAAGACTCATATTTTTTAACTTTTAGCATATGTTTTCTTTTTTTTTTTTTGCAAGAGTTTGGAAAAAATAAAATTTTGAATACTTAGAATTCTGAAATATGATTCCAATTTCGGAAAATGTCCTGAAAGTCTCAAAGACCACTTATTTTTTTTGAATTCTACCTAGCAACCATACTGTTAGGATTTGTTTCTATCAGGGCAATCATTTTCACCAATTCGATCTAGAAAATAATTGATTCCAAATTTGGTAAATTTCCTGAAAGTGTCAAAAACCACTTATTTTTTGGAATTCTACCCAGCAACCATACTGTTAGGATTTGTTTCGATTAGAGCAGTCATTTCCACCAATTGGATTTACAAAATAATTGATTCCAAATTTGGTAAATTTCATGAAAGTCTCAAAGAAAACTCATTTTTGGAAATCTACCTAGCAACCGTATATCCTTGTATTCTTTCTTAGTAAAAATAGTGACTATCAATATTTTTTTTTAAATGTAGAGGAAAATTACCCCAAAGGTCTATAACAACTATTTTCTGTGTCAAACAGGTGAGTGCGGGGATGGCCATCTTTTCTGATGGCACCACTTCTAGTTTTTATTTGTTGTAATTGTGCACTTTTAGATTATAAAAATAAAAATAAATTTTTATCACATTCACCTTACTGTAATATTATGGACGTAAAATTGTGCTTTCATTTATGTTTTATTTATAAAATGTAATTTTTGAATGCAACTTTAATAACACGCATTTTTTGCATTATTTGAAATTTACAAAAAGTTATTAATAAATCAAGTCATAAATAAAGACTCTATATATATGTTCAAGGTTATATATACACGTGTACGAGTTAAGTATACCGAGTCTATATATAAAGATCTCAGAAAAAAATATAATACAAGAATAAAAATTATTGTCTTCTGTTTTGAATAGTTTTGCTTATCGAACAACATAAGTAAAAAAAATGAAAAATCATTGTTAGAATTCTTTTAGATAAAACATGTCAAAATTTTGGCGGGAAACTGTTCCCTCTCTAGAGTTTTCCTTTATTTCACATAAGCTGCTTTTATGCCTTGAAATATAGGAAAATATAATCGGAAGCTGATAAGTTTGTACACAGTGTTTTAATACATTTAAAGTAAGTTTTGATCAAGAAACTTTAATCAATGTGCAAAAATATTTATCTGTTTGAGGACCATTACTATAGTTACCCTATCATTCTTTAGAAGGTTGACGGCATCAAAGAAGTCTTCTCTTTGCTTTTCAGAAATTGTCCTTATCTCTTTCCTTACAAGCAACCTTTTATTTTTCCTTTTTATACGTCTATGAATATTTCTACCGAGAGAATCAATCCAGTCCATAGCATTTCGTTTCAGGCGAACACTCCTCGCATGCCTATGTAAATGTGACAGGTATTGTTGCAGGCAGTTAGTTTGAACCTCGTGGTTGTATTCAGCAGCTGGATTTGATGTATAGCAGTCATATAACTCCTGTGGCATAGCATCTTCTTCGATTAATGCAAGTGCCACAGGTAAAAATAAAACAAAGGTGCAAAGATACCAAATCATTTTCTGTAAAAATAAAGATATATCAAGTAGAGATATAAAAGCCAAAGTAAATATCTATTAAAAGTCTCCGTATAATGCTTAAATCCCTCAGCGAAATAACCAATACATCAAATGGAAAGAGGAAGAGATGTGCATTTTTTCATGTCTTTTTCTTATACTTTCTTATATTTCTAAATTTGAAATTGCAAAATCGATTTGCTTGCAATTGTGGTCTACTTTCATTCAACGATGCTTCGAATTGACATTTTTTAAAACATGCTACATGATGAGGTCTAATATCGACATAATTCGCGCCATGCTAATTCGATCTATATATGATTTGTTTGTTTTTTTTTAGCATGTATTAAATAAATTAAAATTTTCCTTACTGACAAAAATCAGGTTCATTGTTTGAACACCTAAAGTAAATCATTTTTTACTTTGATTACAGAAATTTTTGTCACACGTATTTGATGGATACTCTTTGAACTTAATTGTATCTTAAAGTTTGTACATTACTTTATGGTTTTTAGCACTAAAGACTTGATAATATGACATCTACCCCAAATTTTGGTATTACATAGATATAAAAGAATAGACATTACCATAACTGAATCATTAGCAACAGCTTCATTTATGTTTTGGAATTGTCTTTTTCGAATCTTATATATAGTAAAAGACAAGGAAATTTATACAAAAATGCCCCTTTTAAAAAAAGAGAAAAAACAACGTTTGATGAATTCTGTATAACATAAATTTGTTTTAGTTTTTAGTGATGGTACCAAACATAGCACGATTAATCTCAGTGACAAATTACAAACTATATTTGTGTTACAACCGGACCTTATGTTATGACTTATACAGGAGACAGAGATGCCATTTTAATATTAATGTCATCCTGGTTCTTGTCTTGACATAATTTGCATACAAAATTTTACTGAAAACATTTGTCTGGGTTTCCCCAAAAT